>UELV01136762.1:0-10799 GCA_900490015.1 Megastigmus stigmatizans
TAGACTTGCATTATTCATTATATATATTTGGACACCTAAAAAAACATCCATGATACTGCTAAATTCACAAAGAAAGAAATTATTTTGCTACCTAAATGGTTTATAAATCAAAAATGTTTTCTATACTACATTTTGTTTTGTTGATCATGAATTTAAAAGTAATAATAATAATAGACTTGTAAGAAGTTTTGCTTTATTAAATATTAACTTAATCAAAAATCTAAAAACTACATTTTAAATCCATTTTCGAAACGTGTAAATATAAAATTATATTTTGATAATATGATAATAATTATCAATTAACATTATTTTTTGTAATCAATATTAAGGAAAATTTATTTGGTATTTATTTATTTATTAATGTCATTATTTTGTATATTACAGCTACGCTTGACTACAAACTAATATAAGTTTACGTTTTGTTCATCACTTTAAACTGCCTAACGCCCTGTCGCTAAGTATGTTCATAGTCATTTTAAAATTAAAAATATTGTATAAAATTAAAAAAAGAAAACAATAATAGAACAATTAAAATGAATTAAAAAGTAAAGATTGCTGCTAAAAAAGAAGGAATATTTGACAAGTTTTAAAATGATTTCGCAACTTTATTCGGTCAAATTTTACCTTTAGAAATTGGAAACTGATCAGAAATTATTTATATAATTTGCATTACTTGGGCAAATGGATACTTTGACAGTAATGTTTACTTATCTTATAACTTTCTTAAGTTCTAATTAAGAAAATATCATAAGCATAATAAAGAATTGATTATGTAAAACTTGGCAAGTATGATTTTTTTCCATAGATACAATTTTTTATTACCGATTCTCTTATGATATTCTTATATTTATAAGTAAATTGTTATTAATTTTCATATACTAATGAATATACTATTTGAGTACAACACCATTAAATTGAGTTTTGAATTAAATATATCCACTTTTTTATTTAATCAATTTTCCAATTTCTAATGTCCAATTTAAACTAAAGAAAGTTGCGAACTGAAATACAAAATTGTCAAATACTCTTTTTCATTAATAATCTTGAGTAATCATCATTACCTCTACCAATTTACTTTCACGAACTTAGATTAAACAAAGTTGTGAAATCAACTTATAAATTGTCAAGTATTATTTTTACATAATTATAATTTCTCATAATTATTCAGTGTTCACTTAAATTCATTTAATTAATTAGTAATTATTAGTTTATAGAATTTATCGATTATGTCAGCATTGACCTGCCACAGCTTTTATAAATCATCTTGTATCTGTATTAGTCCGCGTAAAAAAAATAAAGATCTTTTCGAGATCTTTGAAAGATTTTTCTCAAATAGGAAACATTTCGTAACTTTTTGGAGACATTTTTAAGCCTAAGACTATGAGGCTAGTAAGAGATCTTATTAAGATGCTTATAATTTTTATTTTCGATTAACTTTAAGACGTTTTTGAGAACTTTTTAAGATTTTAAAATGTGATGTGAAATAACATTTAAGATATTAATAAGATCTTTTTAAGATCATTCAAAATATTATTTTGGCGATTCTCGAGACAATCTCGAGTCCCTTTTAAGACTTTTTAAATGTAAATCGAAATTATATTTGAAGCTTCAAGTTTTTTTTCAATCGGTTAAGTAAATTTTATCCATGAAATTACTATTAAATATTTACGCTTTTGATAAAACCCATATTTTTAAATAAATAAAAGATAAAAAGTTTATTTTTTAAAAAATACATTTTATTCTTGTTTATATTTAGACTATACAAATTTCTTGTGAAAAAGTTATGGATAGTGTCCAACAAAAGGTTTGTTCGAATCAAGCTCCCGGTGTGGTGAATAAATATAATGCACTGCACGAATGAACTAAATAAGCTACCACTGAATCGTCCGCACCATCACTTCTGCTTCACAGCCTAACCTGTAAAATAAACAAAAATAACCACAAAGATCTTACTCTTTTTTTTTAATTATTATTGATATTTTAAATTCGTGCAAAAGAAAATGACTTATCCGACAATCTGATGGTATTTCAAACAAAGCTGAGGTGAGTTTAGATAGAGCACGTCTTTTTCCGTAATTTCTTCGCCAGCCTCTCGCGCTCGACTCATCCTTTCGGTGTGAACGTCGAACCTGTAGTTCATCTGCCTACTACCTCTTCGAATTACTCTGTTATAGCCAACAATTTAATAGAATATTTCGTTTCGTTATTCAGAGCGAAATTTAAAGGATGACTCTTATGGAATAAAAATTCTTTTCTTACACGCTGACCGGAGATGGAAAAATAATGACACTGACATAAACTTGTGCGCTATATAGCGATTTTAAAATTTGAAAAGCTTGACTTCTTCGGTTATCAAATTATGTATATAAATTATCGTTGAACGTTTGAAGTTAGCGGTCAAGCAGACAAGTTCAAGTCCATGTGCTTATCTTTCGACAACCAAAAAACAAATGTTTTCACGGTGACAGTTCACAGAAAATTTGTATTCTGCAAAAGTCTCGCATACGTAGTGTAAATAACGAAACGAAATATTCTATTAAATTGGTGGCTATAACAGAGTAATACGAAGAGGCAGTAGGCAGGTGAACTACAGGTTCGACGTTCACACCGAAAGGATGAGTCGAGCGCGAGAGGCTGGCGAAGAAATTACGGAAAAAGACGTAACCCGGCGCCTCGCTATACCGACTGTATGGTTTTCTTATGAGCGCTTCACAGCTTAGTCAGTACAGTTTCAGATCTACAAGAGCGTGACAAACTTTTTTCGTATTTCTTCAGTAGACCTATTGACTACACGAAATTGTTTCCGATTTGATTAAAACCAAACTTTAATTATCAACTAGTGGCAACACGAACAATAAGTTGAAATTTTTGTTTTGGTCACATCGTCGCGAGCGTCTAGTTGGTGGTGCAGTGAACCTTGTAAAAAAAGTTTAGTGGATACGCATAATAGAGAGAAATCTCAGACAATTTGTGCGGCTACACGTCCTGCAGGCAGGTTTCTTTATACCATCAGGAACAAAGTACGAGGTTGGACCAGGACAGTGATACCGCGTGCCTTACACTGATAAAACATAAGTAAGTACTTTTTCAAATATACATGTATTCAAATATATATGTTTCTTAAATCTGAGTGTATAAAATATACGCAATATTATCACACGAAAACTTGTCTTTAGTTTTACCCGAAATAACGAATGAGGGGGAGGAAAAAGAGACGAGAGAATAAGTGCGAGAGAAAATTTGCGTCGTTCCAGTTCATGTCTAATTTTAAAAAATAATATTTTTGTGTGACAGAGAGAGGGAGAGATTTCTTAGATTATGCGTGTGTCCTCTCTCTTTTTAAGACTATTTGCAGTGACTGGAATTTATATAAATAGATGTATGAGAAAAAATTGAGGAAATAAGGCAGCAGAGTGTGAGAGAGAGAGAAGTTCTAAATTTATATAATCTTCAAGTAATCCGAGGGGCCGCTTACAGTAACAAACGCGATCTTTTCTTTTTATATTCAATACTCATTTCCTTATTGAATGATTTTGGAAATCTTTCGATATGTGCGCGATATAGAAAACGTATGTCTATGAGTCTGAAGTTTGCATCGTTGCTCACCAACGAAAAAATACATTTTTCTAAAATAAAAAAAATAACGGAATGGAAAACAATTTCCTGAATGCATGTAAATTTTTACTAACATAATTTCGGTAGAATATTGAAAAATAAAGTTTTTGTTGAAGTGATTAATAAAATTTTTTATTTTATTTAAATGATATTAAAATGTAGAAGTGAAAATAGACGAATACGGAGAGCCGACAGACGCTGTTTCAATCGCGTTTTTTTTAACTTTCTCATCGAATTAAGCGGCTTAATTTTTAATTTATATGATTATTCATAAAGTATCTGCAGAAAAAGGACAAATATAAAAAGCAAATAATGCAATTCAATATAAAATGATTCTAATCGAGTTCAATATTTTATAAAAGCTTTCAAAATGTAAAGTGTTAAATATAAAAAAAATAATTGAATGAACTGGAAAAAAATGTTTTAAACAGAACTTACTTCCATTAATTAAAATATCTAAGTAAGGTATTATAAATTGTCAATCCAGCCACGATCATTTAAATCCATTTCTATCTTCATCAACTTTGACTTTATGGTACACATCTGGTTTTCACGACGAATTTTTTTTTTATGATATTTTTCATTACAGATAGATTAAACAGTAGCGAATTACATTTATTTAACATTTATAATCGCTGCTTTTTTAAGGTTATTTCCCAAAATGATACGATTGAAAGGAAAGCAGAATAATACTGCAAGATATCATTTCAACGGGTATATTTACTACGTTGATAAGAGAGGTGCTGGTACAACATTTCGATGTTGTAAAAGAAATGAATTAGGCTGCCAAGCTACGATTTATGTGGAAAGTCTTAATCATCTAGACAATATTAATCACAATGTTGAATACGGCCACAACCATGAAGGAGATCCTTTATTATTGTTAAAAGAGGAATTTCTCGCGGATTTGGAAATGCTAGCTAGTACTCCGGGCAATGACCTAATAAATATTTTTGATGATGTTCTACGGAAAGAAAAGTAATTATTTTTATTATCGTTTTTACTTGTTTCTTTAGAGGAGGTCGAATACAGAACCTTGTAAAGCAAAAATAAAGCAATAACCAGGTCAAAGCGATTCTTAGTGCACAGCCATTTTTCATACGACTTCTTCTTTTTTCTTCTTAAGTTTAGTTGTTTAGTCTTAGTTGTTTAAGCAAATTGAAAAAATTCACTTTTAACGTTTTTTTTTCTTCTTTTGATGAAATGCAAAGGTTCCAATATTTAGGTCGTAGCCTGTATCTACTGACATGTCATGGGCATAGCGGGGTTTAGCACCTATGATGATAACTCTACCAATAAATGTTTATTATTGTTTTGCAATAAACAAATTCGTATTTTTCGATTAAAAAATATATATTTCTTCCTAATTTTTCCCGCCCCATCGATTGGCGCCACTAGTTTTTTATTTGCAGCAAATTGTTTATAAATTGTATAAACAATAATTGTTTAAACAAATTGAAAAAATTCACTTTTAACATTTTTTTTCTTCTTTTGACGAAATGCAAAGGTTCCAATAGTAACTTTTGAGTCAACGCTGCTGAGTTTCCCATGGGCATTAATGGGTTAATCTATATTTTTTAACTATACCTTATTTTTTATCTTTAATACTTTTAACGATGTTATGAAATAATAAATGATTTAAAATTAATATAGGTATGAGTCATTACGTACAGTGGTAGAATATTATCATGGATATAGATCCAAAATGCAGGCTGCCAGATCGCGAAATGTACCACCCGTTCCAAGAACACTCAGGGAACTTTCCATCACATTAGATCACTACCATCCACTGAGGTTTTTATACAAGGGTTGTGTCGAAGCTGAAGATGATTCATTAACCCTTATTTTTATGGATGACAAAATGATAGAGCCTCTTTCTAGATGCAATCAATTATTTACTGACGGCACGTTTAATGTAATAATGGTATCATATTGCATGAATTTTCAATTTTTAATTTTGAAATTTTTAATTTCAGATAAGGCCTAGACAACCAAAATGTGCGCAGGTTTTCATGATTCATTTTCGAAAGATGAATGTGGTAGGTTTTTGTACTTTCCATGAAAATATATAACTATTCTAATTTATTACAGTAAGTTAATACTTTTATATGAAGGGGAATCAGTCACACCGTTCCCTCTCCCCTCCATGATACCATCGTTAAAATAGTTTGAGTAACAACTGTAGTACTTTCACTTTCCCCTAAGAATTCAGAAATTGCTGCATAACCTATTAAAACCAATTTCTTATTATATTATTTGACAAATAAACAAAAATTGTTTTTTTTAGGGTTTTCCTGCAGTGTTCGTCTTGACAAGCTCAAAAACAACAGCTCTTTATAACGCAATATGGGATAAAGTATTTCAGCTGATTCCCTCCTTGCCGGACAATGTGCGCTCAATTACGCTTGATTTTGAATCCGCGCAAATAAAATCGGCCAAAAGGAAGTTCCCAAATGCCAGAGTATCAGATTGCGTGTTCCACTATAAGCAGGTAATTACTTTATCAATAACTATGTGTATGAAAATAGCCTTAGACTAAAAAAAATTGTTGATTTTTATATTATAAATTTAATTAACATGCATGTATTGACTAAATAATAAAAAAATATTTTTTCCTATAGGCCTTGGCAAAGAGATGGGAAAAAGGCAATATTCCTATGGAATACGAATATATTTTAGAAAAATCATATGCAGTAGCACACTTGCCTGTGGAAAAAATTCAAGAGGGAATGCACCATATAACTGCTCTTATTGATCAATTGGCAGAACATGTAGAGCAGTCTTTGCTGACCAAACTACAGGCATTTAGTACTTATTTAAGAACTTATTGGCTTCCTCTTTCAGACGTATTATCGGTGTTTAAAAAACCAATACGAACGAATAATATGTGTGAAAACTTTCATCTATATGCAACAAAAAGAATGGGAAAAAGATCCAATGTCTACAAAATGTTAGGTAAGTGTAATATTTTTTATATGCTCGAAAGTATTTATAAATAAATTATAACGAGAAATACTTCTTTTCAGAAAATAACTTTCAAGAGGATGTTGAAGTTCTACCTTACCGACATGACGGCTTTTGAGTCTAGAAAACAAACTAAGCTTGTATTTGTGAAAAATAAGGACATCGTTGTACTTTTTTGGATCCTAATCCATCAGTTTCTACTTAATGATTCAGACGCATATTTAAAGATTATTTGAAATGCCATTTTCAGAAACATTGTCAATCTGAACAGACGACACGAACACTTTATGGAAATCGCATTTCGGCTCAAATTTTGCAAAAGAGTAGATGATGCTATAACAAAGTACAATGATATCTCTCTTTTTCACAAATCCAAGTAGTTTATTTACTACAATCAAAAAAACGTAATGTCGATCCGATAAAACTATTACATTCTCTTAAGTATAATACAAAATTTATTTAAATTGATGATAAAACTAATCATTGCAGATGAAATGAGAAAAATTATAGAAAAGGTGGTAAGAGATTTTATCAGAGTGGAAGCTGGATTTTTGATCACAAGCCACCGTTCGAGGGAGCTTCAAAGTACGGATTTACTAATATTGAATGCCGAAAAGGAACTTGAACTGGGACGGTAAATTCATTAATTTTTATAAATATTTTTATAATTGTCAAAAAAATTACGGTTTTTTATGAAATCATTACAAGCAAAAAAAATTGTTTTTTCTGTGCATATTCTTTTTTAAATTTCTTGTATATATGAATAATTAAATTAATTCTAGCTATACCGTAGTGGAGTATTTAAGTTATATTGCTGGTCTACGGCGCTACCATCTGGCAAGAGGTTAGTAAAATAAAGATTTAATTCATTTTTATAAGTTAACAAATTAAAATATTTTTTAGTATTTCTATATAATGAGCGCATTCGAGAACCTCCTCAAGAGATTGAATTTGAAGATTCTGACACTGAAAATGAAAATTTCATTTTGGAAGATATGCGATATCTAAGAGAAAATTTATCTCCTGATGCTGGATCTGGTATATGCATAAATTAAAAAGCATCCTCTTCATTATTATAGATTCTAACAGCTATATTTTTATACGTCAGGTGGAGTATTCGAAAATGAAATGGATGTGCGGCGAAGAAGAAGAAATTATTTTAGTAAATAACGAACGTTTTATATTTCAAAACTACTAATATCTGCGAAAAATAAATTATGAATTGTTTACATTGTAGTTAGAGATGCAGAGCAATTGCCTGAGCCCGTAGCTGAACCAATAGTTTCAGTGAGAAGAGGCGGACAAAGAAGAAGGAACAGGCTTCCCCTCCATGCTGATGCCGCTGCCATTGATGAACGCCCCTTAGCGCGCAGACGAGGCAGACCTCGACGCAACGTAGGTATACTTAACGTTGAAAATGCTGCAGAACCTGTCAACGAGAATCCCATTGTCCCGGCCGCGGATGCTGCTGTTGAGGAATGCCCTGCAGCGCGCGGGAGAGGCAGGCCTCGTCTCGCTGCTACTGCCGCTGCTATTGAACAGCAGCCCGCAGTGCGCAAACGAGGCAGACCGCGACGTAACGTCGCCGTAGCTGTCGACGAGGAGCCTACTATCGAGGAAGATGTCTTTGAAGAAGCTCTCATGGAGGAGGCAATTGTCGAGGAGCCAGGTATCGAGGAGCCAGCACTCGAGGAGCCTGTTGTCGTAGACGCTATCGTCGAGGACCTCATGTTCGAGGAGCCTATCTTAGAGGAGCCAGGTGTCGAGGAGCCTATCATCGAGGAGTTTGCAGTTGAGCAGCCTGTTGTTGTAGACGCTATCGTCGAGGATCTCATGTTCGAGGAGCCTATCTTAGAGGAGCCAGGTGTCCAGGAGCCTATCGTCGAGGAGTTTGCAGTTGAGCAGCCCATTGTTCAAGAGCCTGCAGTCGAACAGGCTATAGTCAACGTTCCTGATTTCGAAGAACCTGCCTTGCCAATAAAAAAAAAGAAAGATTCGCCGCGGTAGCAAAACCGGAAGTATAATACGTAACATATATTTTATTATATTTTAAATTTTTATTTACAACAGCCCATCCCCCAGTTAACTTTATTAATAGCTTTAATCAGAAAGTAGACATATCCATCCCACTGAGTGTTGATTAATGTAATTACTATTCTAGCTTTTGTAATAAAATTATAATAATTATGTTTATGTTTGTTATTTACATTTTTGTATAGAAATTGCAGAAACAGGTATTATATTACATTTTTACGTTCTTATGTAATTTTACTTTTTAAGTGGATGATTTTTTATTCAATTTTAATTGAATGATTTAATTGAATCATTTCTTAATTGCTGATTTTATTTTCTAATTGAAAAATATTAACGCGTGAAAAAAAAATTTATTTACTTCTCTCTTAAATGATAGACCTAGAAGTATCACCAATTTAAAAGTATTTTAGTTGGTTACAGAATAGATAACTATTTTAAATAATGCTAAACTTTAAAATGTTGTTACGTAAAGTATTTGTAAATCTTGAAAAATTTGTTACACAATCATTATTGACACGTTTTCGAAAATTGCAAAAATAAGATTTCCATTTTATTAATTTAATTTACTTATTCGTTTTAAAATTTGTTTTACTTAATAAAAGAGTTGTATGTATTGGTTAATCAGTTAATCAGTTAATGTAGAGATACATCGTCTTTTGTTGATGTTCGAAAAAATTGAAACCCCCAAAATCTATTGGAAAAGAAGCTTTAAATATTTATTAACTTTTTTGAGTATAAAACAGTAATGTTTTTTTCGCTATAATGTCACTTGCACTTGCATTCATTAGTGAAATGTCGTGCCGAGTGCACCCATTTCTACTATTGTTCGCCAGGTGTAGGGAAAGAGTTATCATGTTCATACTTTCGTTTATCAGTAAATTACAAGTGCTGAGTTGCATCGTTTTTTGCTAATGTTCGGATGCATGACTATTGACGCAATAATGCATCATAAATAACAAAAATCCGTTGCAATAAAAGCTTTAAATATTTATTAACTTTTTAAAGTATAAAACAGTAATGTTTTTTTCGCTATAATGTCACTTGCACTTGCATTCATTAGTGAAATGGCGTGCCGAGTGCACCCATTTCTACTATTGTTCGCTAGGTGTAGGGAAAGAGTTATCATCTTCATACTTTCGTTTATCAGTAAATTACGAGTGCTGAGTTGCACCGTTTTTTGCTAATGTTCGGATGCATGACTGTTGACTCAATAATGCATCATAAATAATAAAAATCCGTTGCAATAAAAGCTTTAAATATTTATTAACATTTTAAAGTATAAAACAGTAATGCTTTTTTTCGATATAATGTCACTTGCACTTGCATTCATTAGTGAAATAAATATATTATCATAATTGTTATATTTATTTTAAATTCATTTGCATTTCGCGCCTAAATTGAACAAACAATCACATTGTTTTCATATTGACTTCACTTCTTTCGCTCATCACTTTTTTTTATAAAAGGATAGGTTTATATTTATTTAAATAATGTGCCAGAAAGTATAAACTTTGTGACTGGCGAAGCTCGCTGTCTGTGGGATTTGGTATCAAAATCCACACGTGATATAATACATGCAGTATCTCAAATTTGCAAGCTCTACTCATCGATAATTACGCCCCTGCGTCCCGACGTTAGCGGGCACGGGCTTCGCGCGTCACAAAGATATCGCTCCGGCTTACTCAGTTGCAGAGCATATAGGGGTTCTCAACCCTGTTCAATCAATGGGGCGTATTAAGGTCTCCGTAGGATATAAATAAATGTACTCAGATTTAACATAAAAAAAACCAAACTCGGTAAATATATTCTAATGTATTTCTACGGGTACAATGGCCGGCGTGCTAGTGCACGTGGGTTTCGCGCGCTCCACGCGCTCTCGTGCAGAGCTTCGCACGTGGTATCTTTGTGATTACATGCGGTTTTCCGCGATAAATATGATCTGACGGCGCTCGTTAATTCGCGCGAGGAAGCGTCCGTCTGTCCGCGCTTCGTCTGGTCGCGCTTCTGTCGCGTGAAAATATGGCAGGGAGAACTGATCACACAACCCAATATTTCAATAAAGCCCGTTTCGGATTTCCCTTTTGGGCCGTCGGATCGCCCGTTAATTTCTCGTCTCCGTCGCGAGAGAGACCGAGTGAGAGAGAGAGAGAGAGGAGAAATATGGCGCACGTGGCCTCCAATATAAG
>UELV01136763.1:0-36479 GCA_900490015.1 Megastigmus stigmatizans
AATTTTTTCAAACCTTTTTTTTAGGTGAAAAACAGCCTTGAAAAAGTTGTTGAAAAGTCGGGGTCTTGGTCGTTAATGGGTTAAGATAATCTTAACGTAATAAATTAATAATATTAATAAATTAATAAATATCTGTTCACTAGCTTATGGAGATCGGTACCGTTTTTATTTAAAAACATTATTGGTGACACAAGCGATTATATTGTTATTAAAATTCGATCATATATTTAGAAGTTAATATTTTTTTTTTAAATTACAAAAATTCAGAACACTCATTGAGTAAGAACTCGGGGAAATTTATAAGAAAAATTATAATTATTACAACATATTTTTAGAACTAATTGTAGCCAGAGATCGATTGAGACCAAATTCTTTTTAATTGATATACTTTATTTAACATTGTTTTAATTTTTATTTACAAATAGTGCTTGTATGCTTTCGTAAATGAAAGTGCAACGGTGAAGTATATGAGGACGCATAGCATCGCTTCTACATTGTAAACAACGAACTAATTTTTCATGCACGACTCATATGTTGGTACGATGTATTTTATGTTGATGAACGAATCCTCGCCGCCATACTGTTCGAATACCTCCAAAGTCTCTTGAATCAAATCCGGCACGTTCTCGCCTCGTTGTTGTGAATAATCTATTTCTTCCCCAAAATTCACTGCAACAATGCAATTATTTAGCTTAATGGTAAAGAACGGATTTGTATTTTAAATACTTGTTTTCTGATCAAACTTTGATATTGAAATATATTGGATAAATTTAGGTTTTGAAAAAAATATTATTATTATTATTATACCTGTTCGGTCTTTGAGCAAATTCATCACAGGTAGGATTTGGCGAAAATAGGGTACCAAAGCTTCGCCAATGCAGTTTCCACATCGGACAAGACGCTGCAGGACTCTCAGTGTTCTACAAATGATTTCCGTAATTTTGGTATCAAGAGCTTCTAAAAACAAAAATTATGCATCGTTAATCACACATTTCCGGCATATTTAAAAATTATTGTTATATTAATCTAGCTCTGTGCGAAATTTTTTTTCTTTGTCACTTGTCGGCTTGGACTATGAAAAAATAAGTAAAGAAAGTAAACTTTTTTTCAATCAAACTTGTGGATAAGCCGTGATTAATTTTTCAAGCGTTATTATATACAACATTTAATTGCATCGTCGATACTTTGTCATGACACGTATATACTCATGACCTTTTGTATGAAAGGAAAAGTACTCGGTAAAATTTAATAACAGAGGAAGTTTTCATATATCACGCCGTAGATTAAAAAGTAAAGACTTTGTAGGTAGTGTGTGAGATAAGATTTCAAATTATATAAGTCGCATATGTTTAAAGTCAATTATACTCTGTTATGATTTTGTAAAAGTCTCGCTAAACCGCTGCATTTTAATCTTGTGACTGTAGGTAAAAATTTGCAAATATTATATCTTGATGATCTACATCAAAATAGAATTGACTAATTGAAGCTCCATTTTAAAAGAAAGCAGGGTGTTATTAAAATAATTAGTTGTTAAGAAAAGTCACGATCTAGTTTTTCTTTCTATGTAAAACGTGGAATAACGACACTTCTTTTACTAAAAATCTACTATAAGTTTCCGTTTATCATCTGTTTGGTATAAAATAAAATAAATATTTTTAGCTGTTCTCAGCAAATGCATCGGAAGCAAATCGGACAAATGCTTAAGAATCTCTTAGGCAGATCCCTTTGGTAAGCTAGCCGTATATCGCGGGCTTGAAAAAAGCAGAAAAAACTGATTAGATATAATATATATTATATAAGGTAACGAACTTTTGATGGGCATGATGAGCTGGGGCAGGACGGGCATGACCTTGGGACTGCCAGCCTCTAGCATGTCGGTGATGCCCTGCTCTACGAGGAAGTTGTAGGGCGGCTTGGACTCGGTCAGACCGTCGAAGAAGAGCGGCAGGTGGAAGTGATAGTCGAGCTTGTCGAAGTCGACCCTCCAAGCGATGCGATGGGAGGCGCCTTCTATCTCGAGTGCGATCGGGAACTCGCCACGCTCGTAGTACTTGCGGAACACGGAACTCTTAGGCGGCCGCTCGCTGTACAGGCTGACTCTCGGGGGTTTCGACACCACCGTGTTCTCCTTCGATCATCGCAATTAAGGGTTCGTTATTGGTCATATCAGGCCATATCAGGTCATATTAAAAATGCTTTGGTTAGTTTATCGTAGGTATTCACATGTGTAAAAATAAGCTATGTGTATGCTTCGTTTGTACTTTGCGGAAGTACTTATTAAAGCTCGATTAAGCTTGAAAACAAAAAAAAATAATAATAGTTAATTGCTCAGTTGTAAATCTAAAGAAGCTGTAAGCATGCTCCAAATGAAAGACTGCTAGATGAGCGGGTGTGAAATGTATAAATAATACAATCTTGCTCGCTCACTTTGCAATATGCTCGATAATTTTGGTTCAAAATTAAGACCACATCGTTCAAAAGTTCCTGGAGGGGTTACACCTACATAGGAGCTGAGAGCGCACACAAAAAAGTAGAGTAGTCGAGGAGCGCAGGATTCGCGAGAGAAGATCGTAATATTCAATATGCAATAATTAATCTCCCGACTCACCTGCAGCGCCTGAATGGTGAAGGCAGGCACGACTCTGGGTCCTCGCTTGCCATTTTTGTACCTCTTGCGCCTGATCTCGGTCCAGAATTCGTTTTGGTTCACCATGACTCACTTTCTCTCTCTCTCTCTCTCCAAAACACCCCGCCCCCGGGGAGCTTCGCGCAATCGGCTCCAGCTCTGCAAGCCTCCTTCTCGAGGAGCTCCTTTGTTTCGCGCGCTCCTCAAAGTCCTATCGCACTGAACATTGTTGTTGTATGTCCGCGGTAGCCCCCCATCCGACCCTCTTGCTCTTCTCTCTCTCTCTCTCTCTATCTCTCTCTCTCTCTCTTTCTTCGCGTTTCTGGCCTGGTTATTGCAGGAGGACCCGATGTTTTGTTTTCTTTTTTTTTGCCGCTTCTCTATCTTATAACCAAACACTATACGGCATCGACGGAAGCGGCTGGCTCGAGTTGTTGGGTAGCCTAGCAACTGTGGCGCGCTCAAGGCCCACCTTTCTATGCGGACATGCGCTGGAATTCTTGGGGTAGGATAGGGTAAGTACACGTGTGTGAAGAGTATAATATGGAACTGTGTGCGATGCGATGTAGGGGGACGGGGACGGGGACGGGGACGGGGGGTTTCGATTCATTGATAAAACTATTGTAATGAGGGTGGAGGAATTGATTTTTCTGATTTGTTTGCGTGTGTACGGGGTGTGTATTTTGGAAATCGCGTCGAAATAAGCGCGTTGAGTTGAGTATAGTTGATGTTACGTTCGAAATACTTAACATAGTACCTGTTTGAGGAATCAAGACTTCTTTTATTACTTGATATATGGAAACTCATTTATTAACTAAAAATTTCAGCTTCGAAGATCGTTTCTTAAAGTTTCAGAACAAATTGATTTTATATACCTAAAGTAATCCAAATAATGTTATTTAGTGTCACGACTTTACAATATTCTTATTAGTTTTCTGAAAAAAATGCAGTTATAGATATACAAGGAGCAGGAGAGTATTTTTGCGTAAGTTATATATAGAACTTTGACTGAGTAAGATGCGATCTGCTAAACTAGAGAACAATCGATTTTCAGTAGGAAATTAATAGATGTAAAATGTGTAATGAATAATAATAATGCTTTGGTATAACTTGGTACTTAAGCTATCTATCACGCAACATTATAAGTTGAGGAAACTTATACGTGGAAGAAATATTGGTGTAATGGTACGTTACGATGTTTCATGCCTAAAATTGTGGCCATTAAATAGGCATCATTTCTTAAAGAATAAATTTGAATTTATAATTATACACACTAATTCAACTCCAAATTATTGCCCGAATGAAAATTGTCGGCTTCTCTATAACTTTCCCGCATGAGGTCAGAAAATAATTGAATCTGAAATGATTCTGACTCACATATATAAGAAAATCCTTACCGATATATAAATAGCTTTCCACGAAAATTCAACGTAGAAAAATAGGCTGCACAAGTTCGGAAGAAAAACACATACGACCTCGTTATATCGACGAAATAAATTCCCACACGTCAACGTAGAGCCAGTAAAACTAAGCCCTCTGAATAAAGCTGTATACACAAGAATACATATAATATGCAAGTACACGTCGCACAGGCGAAGCGCTTAGAATTTCTCGCAGTTCAATATTCGCGAAATTTCCGCTTTTAAAACGGGCAAGGTCGAGCCTCGAGAGCGCACGTTATAAGGGGGCAAGGATGCGTGAAAAAAAAAACACTCCTTACACATGTACGTTGTACACTTGTACCTACATGCGGCAGACAGACGAACCCCTTCCCTCGGTCCCAGACACAATCGATACATGTAATAAAAACTCGAAAAAAAAATCTAAGAAGTGGCGGCGAAGAGGCCTGAAAAAAAGCACCGAGCCGCCACCGCTTATACACGGCTAGCAGATTAATCGTGAAATTAAATCGTCCTGATTTTATCGCGGCCACCCGAGAGCTTTTCATATTAATGATCCTTTATGGAAATTATCATCATGCGACCTCTTACGAGTTCTACACATGTGTATGTGTGGAAAGAGGGATTTATGTGTATATATATAGGTATCGTGTCTTACGTAGGTGTTCGATTAGAAGGCAATTTACTTTAATTTCGTGTTCTGCGCCCGCAGTGCGAGATCGTATTTATTACACGGCTTGTTAAGCCTGAAGGAATTATTGTATATACGTGTGTGTATATGTATCGCAGCTCGGAGTAAGAGGTCGCTTGTTTTTGAGCCCCCCGCTTGCATCGCGTGGAATTTTTACCACCTCAATTGGATATTCCCGATGAGATGGTGTAATTCAACGCGCAACGGCTCTTTTACATGCCCTGGAAAAGCGGTTCGATGAGATTTTCTACAGCGATTTGACGGTAAACGAATTGTTTTCTTTCTTTAAATCGTCCAAGAGAGACCTTTGAATTTGGTTAAATTTAATAGTATAATTAAGTTTCCTGGCGGATGTTATCATGTGAGATTTCGCGTGAAAAATTTTCACTGAATTTGACTGAGAAAGCAGATTATGAAGAACGATCTTACTTTGCATTACAGTATCAAATTCGTATCAGTTTTAATGCAAAAGATTTTAAGAAAAGCAAATATTGATCAAAGAGTTTGTACCTATGACATATATGTGAGATCATGAAACTAGGGTATAAAAAGGTTTAAAGGTCAAAATTATGTGCTTCTCGTGTACTTGTATTCTAAGATTTAGATCGTGTTCTTAAAAACACCGATGGCTTATCACGACATAACTTCTGAAACTCTTTATAAAAATCAATACAGAAATGTAAATTTTCTTAACGATCAATCACCAGTATTGCCTTGCTTCGTTTTGCCGTATATCTGATCCTATGAAATCACCGTGTAAAAGCGAAACAACTATCACGATAGATAAAACTTTCCTGTTCCTGATTAGAGCTATATTTTTCCGCTCTACCTATATATATATACAATGTATAAGCAGAAGGGAGTTAAGGAGCGAAAAGAATCTTTATTTATACACAATACTGACACCGATTCAAA
The DNA here is from genome assembly GCA_900490015.1 of Megastigmus stigmatizans. Classification (NCBI taxonomy): domain Eukaryota; kingdom Metazoa; phylum Arthropoda; class Insecta; order Hymenoptera; family Megastigmidae; genus Megastigmus; species Megastigmus stigmatizans. The sequence continues at coordinate 5,633 of UELV01136763.1, forward strand.
TCACGATTTGATCATAGTGCGCCGCTTGCATATCGTATATATCGCACAATCAGCTCGCTACCGTCCCCTTCGAGGTCCCCTTTCAGGGAAAATTGATCTTTCTTGATAAAAATTAAAACGCCAGTGATTTCCATCTGAAGTCATTTTATACCTATATTTGAGAATGAGAAGAAATTATTTCAAATTACAAATTACAAATTAATTCCAATCAATAGAATACAATGGATGATAATTATATGCTTTCAAAATAATGGTGATTCATACGCATACGAAATTAATGATAAGAATAATCACTGCATGTCTAAGTAATTTATTATTTTTTCATTGAAAATATAATTTTAATATATGCGTTATGAGCTTGTTTATTTATCAACTTTCAAATAGTTTCTTAAAATAATGATTAACATTTACTTAAATTATTCATGGTTCTCTTACAGAAAATCAGCACCAATGTAGGTAGAGAAGTTACACCCACTTATACAAATGGTTTCTGCCAGTCGTAAAGCGGTTGACCTTCGACTAGCGCCGAATCAACCCCCCGCGATGCAACTACCGATCCGTTATGCCGAGTTAAGTGCGACTTGATATCACTCGCGATAAATCTTTATAGTTATTTAACTTCCGCTCTCAAGTTTCAACTGGTACTTATAGATATAAGTATATATATATGTACAGTTTGAAAATTTGAAATTATAGAAATGCAGATTTGTATAACGTTCGCGCAATCGCCAGAATTAATTTTTATCAAATAAATATTTCTAAATATAAAATTGGCATTAAGATAATATTCTTGTTTACATTTCATAAGTAACGTTTACACTGGAGTCATTTTCAACCCATCTCCATTAGCAATCTGTATACCTACTAACTGCCTGCAACGAGGATCATATTTGATTTTTTTAATATATTACAAAATACTTTGCAGTAGGGTTAAATTTACAAAATAAAATTAATTTTAAAATAACGGTTTTTAAAATGAAAATTTACACTTAGTAACTGTTACACAAATAAGATATAATTTTATACAACTTCAAAATACTTGGAATAAAAATCTCATTAGAATTGTAAATAAATCTACTTCCGTATCATTTCATCCAGTTTTGCAAAACTTTTAAATATTCCAACAATATTACATCAGCACATATAACATCAGCACATTATTTCCTTTCTTATACATATAGAATTATACCAATAGTATATTATTTAGATACGCACCTATTTGCAGGTTGTCGAAAAACTTATTTACACATTACAATGATTATGTACAATATATATGCCTAATACAACATTAATGTGTAGTTACTATATATTAGCCTTCATATCATCTTGTTTACAAATATCTATGTAACTAGCTGCATTCTACAAATCTATAAATCATACGTCTATAGCTCCAAAAGATCATATGATTTCATTGATTCTCAGTCGTAGGTAGATATTGTGTATCTGTGGAATCCGTTTCATTTTGCATTGCAATACCATTCCTTTCTCTAACGCGAACTAAGGTTATAGTCAACAATGTGCACGCGAGAGAAGTCCACGGCTGCAGCTGCAGGTTACGCTGCATAAGGGTGCTTTTACATGCGACGGAACGATTCCCGCGGCATCCATTTAATCTTTAAGCCCATGAGAGCGAGAGAGACATTCGCTGAAAAAATCTCCGTTGCCACCAGCCACCGTTTCGTCGCATCACGCATGTAAAAGCAGCTTAATAAGTTATATGCAGCACGGTCGAGAAAGACAAGACAGGAAGGGTATCCTTCCGTAGTATTATTGGTATTATACCGTATGTATATTATTTCAGGCCTATCGGTGCGCAAAGAAAGAGAGAGATGAGACGATGAAATCAGTTTATTAACCTCATAAGAGGGGGGATAAGAGAGCGATGCCTGCACTGCAATATACTGCACCTACTGCAGCAGCGTCAGTCGCGTCGCGCGCGCAACCGCGCCCCGATCCGATTTCCTTCGACAACTAAAGAACGGAAAAAATAGCGACACGACGCCCGCACACGTGAACCAAGTACCTCAACTGTCGCCCAAACAAAGCAGCTTTGATAATTGATCATAACTCATTGATTTTGATCTATTTTAAAAATATGCAGAGTTCTAAAACGATCGGAGAGAGAGAAGGTGCCGCGTGTCCTGCGTTTTCATCCTAACCTTACCTAACCTCCCTTGTTGTCATTTTCAAAACGCACTGCCCTGCTGACTCAGAAAAATTTTATTCCACTTCCTCACTCGCTAGCACACGCCTTGATATTAGTTGGCAATGCATCGAATAGTTACAACGTGATACTGAAAGACGAAGAGATTGAATTACCGGTGAATGAAGTTAATGTGCAAGGGCCACCAGGATGACTTCGATCTGGGTTTTGGGGCTTCTGAGCCTGTATGGGATACTGCCAGCATTTGGACAACAGAGCATCGGATGCTTCAAGAGCTTATCGTTAGATCCAGATCTGCCTAATCTGGTAGCCAGAAGAGTCAACTCACCTGCTGAATGCATTCGAGAGTGCAAAGCAAGATATTTCATGTATGTTTACTGTGAATAAAATTTACATATTTTACTAATAAATTTTCCAGAGAAAAATTATGAATCATTACAAAATTCAGTAAGTTTTAGTCATGTAGAAAGAAATTAGTTAGAATACTTAAGTTTTATTAGATGCTATATATTTTAAATTATTTAAAATGTGAATGATAGAGATTTTATTGTAATACCAATTCTGTTTATTGATAATTAAAGTGTTTATGATAACTAAACTCTTTATCGATATCTTTAAAAGTATATTATTATTATTATAGTTTAATTTCAACTACTAGATTTAATTAGATAATATTAAAATTAATTTAATTAAACCATGACGGATTACTATCAAGTCTAAGAGACATTATTTTGGTTTAGAATTATATTATTTCAAATTAAGAATAACCAATTAAAGCTAATTAACTAATTTAAAAATGAACAGAGATTACTGGATAAGTTTATATTGATGTTATAAAGTTGCATTGAGCACCATTTACGTAAAAATAAATCTAAGAATAAACTTTAAAATGTTAAAAAATGAATTAAAATAAAATTTATTATAAAAATTAATAAATATTTAAAATTTTTTATTATAAATAGGTTTTCTGGATTGATGAATGGTCACCAATGTTATTGTGGAAGTCACTATGGGAAAAGTGGTCCCTCTGATGATTGTAAAATTCCATGTATAGAAGATCAAACTATATTTTGTGGGTCAGATGAAGCAATTAATGTTTACTCTACTGGACAAAAAGGTTTATAAAAATAAAAAATATTTTACATTTTGAGTATACAAACTTGTTGCTTGATGAATATGTAGTTAAACTTTTTCTAAGATTTCAAAGTTGTTAATTATTTATGCAAGCTATTAATTGATTATATCTTATCAATACTCCTGACTATGTAATGGATTAATAGATCTTGCAATCAACAATTTAGTAATCTTAGAAAAAGAAAAGAAAATAATTTAGTTTTTAAAAAAAATATCTATTTAATTTATGTACCGTCTAATAATTTATACAATTATACTTTTATTACAGGTCCAAGTCCTCCAAGAGGAGTAGAGATTACAAAGTATACACAAGTCTCCATGGAAATAATTTGGCGGCCTCCAGATGTACCAAATGGAAAGATAGTTTCATATACTTTAAAAGCCACAGCAATTCAAACTGAAGCTTCCTATCCTCTACCGCCAATAGAGTCTGAAGTGCAAGGCGAATATGCTAATTCTACTACTTTGTATGGTTTGCATCCTGGAACCAAGTACAATATCAGTATTTTTGCATCCAATACTCAAGGCCCTAGTGATCAAGCGTACACAATTGACTGGACTCGAATAGGTCCACCAAATAAACCACCTATTCCAATGATTCTTGAAAGAAGTGATAAAACTGTCACTATTGAAGTTCCACTTGGTAGCAGTGAAAACGGTCCCTTGTCGTATTATCATGTTGTAGTTGTACAATCTGGAGTAATTCCTCCAACAGGTAGCAATGTTTTCTACGATAATTATGATAAGTCTAGCAGAGAAGGCTTGGGTTATTATATATCAGGAAAATTTGATACCTCGGATTATCCTCAGTACAAACGATTTGTAGTAGGTGATGGCAGAATGATTGGAGGATATTATAATGCCCCATTGGATAAAAGATTTGGCCAGCCACAGGTAATGATGAACTTTATCTATTAGAGACTTTAACTATTAGCAATACAGAATATTTTCAAGTTTTATAAGCAATTGGTTGGGAATCATAATATTTATTCTAAACACAGTTTACCAGATTGACCTTTTATTTTTAGATCGGAATCGTTCTTGAATCAAGGATTCGAGGAGAAGTTCAATACACCTACTCTGATTTAACAACAGGTTCTCATAAAATTCAAACACGCGGCAGTCAAGACTCTGGCGCCAGTGCTGCTAACATTGTTCTATGGATTTTAATTGTACTTTTGGGAGTTTTACTTCTGGTATCGGTGCTGATTTTTGTGATGCTACGTAAAAGATCTCAACAGGTATGAATATATAATTCTAAAAATGTATTTATTAAAACTTTAAAAAGATTTAAAAAGATTTTAAATCATAATTAAATTTAAAATAAAGACTAAATTTTCTAATTAAAGGTGCGAATGCAAAGATTACCTGAGCAACAAGAACTTACTCTTCAAGGGCCCTTATATGAAGTTGATAATATGGCGTACATTCCTGAAGATGTACCAGAAAGAGCGAACCATTATCAAGAATTAAAGAGCAAAGTTTGGAGCATTCCACGAAACTTTTTAAACTTCGATCCTAATCCTGTCCGTAGAGGACGTTTTGGGTCTGTGCACATGGGTACAGTTCAAAGAGATGCAATTCCCGTAGAAGTATCTGTTCATAAGATTTCTGATACCCAACTGAAGAGTTCTGAAAAAAGGTAATGTATTAGCAGCTAGAATTATACTAATTTATAACATAGTCCATAGAAAAAGGAATCTGATTTCAAAACTGAAGCGAAAATAAAGGTTCAAAAGACAATTTTTGAGTTATGGCAAGTTATTTGCACAGGTCAGGTTCATATCACGATCTGCGTAACTTTGCCCTTTTAACTGCCCGTTAAATTTTAATAAAATAAATTTAATCATTTTTATCTGCTATATCCGATTATACTTTCAAGGAAATAAATGACAAAATAAAGTCGATGTTGCTTTAAGGGTACGTGTTATGATCGGAAAGATTTCTACCTTACCGGTTCTGGCATTTAACGAAATATATACAGATAGAGATTAATTTTTGGAAAAACTCTTTTGTGTCACTTCGGTAATGACGTTGACAATAAATGATTATAGTTTCATAAAATTATATTTATAGTTCACGGAAATTTTTGTCTTCGAATATTTCCAAGACAAGAATCTCTGTAAATTATGGATGGAATTTTATGAAAGTAGATGTCACATATATCTCATAAAGTTTACATTATTACTGAGGTGGTGATAGAGAGTTTTTTCTAAAAATTAATCTCTACCTCTGTAATACATTTCGTCAAATGCCTAAATAGGTAAGATAGGAATCTTTACGACCGTGATACAACACTTTAAAGCCCAATAATTTAAAAACTGCTAATAAAATACTGAACAATTTGAATTTCAGAAAAATGCTGCGTGAACTAGACGTATGCATAAAGGCAGGAAATTCGAAGTACTTGGCGAGCCTGGTGGGCAATTGCGAGACACCGGATACGCTGTTCGTAGCGGTGGAAATGCCGCCCCAAAGCTTAAAAACGCGTTTGTTGGCAGCCCGATCGGGCGAACACTTTCCCTACGAGCAAATACTGCGTATAGGCGCTTGTGTGGCCGATGCCCTGAGACACCTGGAGAGTCTCAAGATATTACACACTCGTGTGTGCGCTCGGAGCGTTGGATTGAACAATGACTGGACGCCCAAACTTATGGGGCATGGTATGTATGCAATTACTCTCAAAAAGACATATTTTGAATCATTTGACATTGAGTGCTACAGCAATCACATGAAGATAAAAGGTTGATGTTGATGCTTTGATTAGCGTATTGCTTAGTGTCATTTATTTGGAATGAAAATTAAATTGAATGAAGATTTAATCAACAAAAAGTTAATTGATTAAGTAGTCACCTTCTAAAGGCGCTTTAAACTTTGCTTATTAAAATAAGCAAACATTAATCGTAAATACAATTTATTTCGTAGGCATATCAAAGTACGCATTAGAAGACATGAAATACGCTAGGTGGACAGCTATCGAGTGCTTCAGTAATCAGACGAAACATCAACCTGGCATTGTTTGGGCTTATGGAGTTTTAATATGGGAAATGTTCAGCATGGGTGGCACCCCTTATTCGAATCTCGAAATGGACAGTGATGTAGAGGATGCTATCAACGATGGACGACGACTTGAGCAGCTCAGGGATATACCCGATCACGTGTACGAAGTTATGAACTCGTGCTGGCACACTGATCCACAGGAAAGGCCGACGTTCGATGAACTTGTTCGATTTGTAAGCATTGCCAAACCCGCTTTTGCTTTAGGTTAACGATGTAGAAGGAGTTTGGAATAACTCACAAGCTCATACATAATTGTGCTTGTATGAGCACAATTATGTAGCGATAGCGCTTGTTCAAGAAACATATTTGAAATTTTAATTTCTACGTTTTATTCCATATTCTTAATATCACATTTTTTTTCAGGATACATTGTCGATTTGTCCAATTACATCAATCACTGAGCCATACAGACCGGAATTGGAGTTAAATTAAATCAATTAATTGGTTTCCACGTTACAGCCCGGGGAAAAATTTACCATGAATAATTATATATAATTTTATATAAGTGCTTATATATAACTATACATAATTATATATGGATATTGTCTCTATATAATTGTACATGATGGTATATGATTATATATGATTTATATATATATAATTATATATATAATAAGTCATTTTTACCCGGGAGTTTTCAATGAGGAACAAAGAAGAAATTGTTTGTACTTATTATGCAAGATTTAAGTCAATCATCGAATCGAGTTCTTCAATTGTATTCGTATTTTATTTCGAGAGATTTGTTTGAAGAGAAACAAAACGTTATCTTAGTTACCAAGTCATCTTAATATTATGACCCAAATGAGATTGTTTTGTCTCGTCTTTTTACTTATATTTTATACTTTTTTTGTTTTTATGGAGTAATTATTTGAATCTCGAGGTTCTTAGTATTTTAGAATACGTTCTTTTTTACAAAGCGTCCTTTTTATCCAAAATGTTGTGGAATCTCAGCACGACGAAAGAAAACTTTCGATGATATTGTTTCCGTCCATTTTTATAACACTAAGGTATTAACAGGATCCTTACATCATATTTATAATTTCTTTATAACTATAGTTATCTATAATAACTTATATATAAGTTTTATTGAAAATCAAATAAAAAGAAAAGCTTCTCGCTGACTGATTTATATTTGAAAGAAGAAAAACTTTTAATAGGGAATAAGTTTATTGAAAAACCAAAACTTTTCGTAGTTTTTAACAGTTCATTTGTATTAAAGGGCAGCTTTTTGTACCTAAAAATATTAATAGTGTGCATTTTGTACTTTTTGTATTCATTAAGAAACAATGATCGTGTTTCCTAAGAAATACTAGCAGTATTTTCGCCTTACAGACATCGTCAATCAAAATATTGCATTTAGATATAGACATTTTCTCTTTTTAAATATAATTTTGTGTACATTGAAAAGAAAAACATTATTTTATTTTGTTTCTACTATCGGTTTACGTTTCATCTTATGAGAACGAATTGAATAATTTGCAAATTCTAACTTTAATAGAGTGTTTAGGTTTTTCTCTAAATAAATCAAAAAACTTTAAAGGAATGCATACTTATAAGATATTGGATAACAAGTCTAACATAGTAATTAATTGCAACAATAATTGAATACATATATTTTATTATAAGATGAAGAAGTATGTCTGCATCTTACTGCAAACTAAAAAAAATTTTAGATCAAGGGACAAATAAATCGAGTCAATATGCATTATGAAATATAATCTGTATATTTTAGATCGATTTATATCGTCGATGCCTTAACGAACATTACGATTCTTCAGTGACTTTGTCACGCGAATTCACGTATAGTCGGAGACTCAAAGTACAAAATAAGATTTGTAGTATCTTACATAATTTTATAAATTATTATTATAAAAGTCGTATTACATTTCATGCGAAGAAGGAATCAGTACAATCGAAGAATTCATAACGTAAGACGGTCAACTGACGTTTTTAGTCGACTTTTGAAATGATCCTTGAAGCCCTTCATTATTGTATTGAGCTTTGGCCCTGAATTATAAAAAAACAACTAAAAAACTGTCATAGGTTAAGTATCGAAGCGATTTAAAAGAAAAAAACCGTTGATTCTGTAAATAAAATACAAGATGAAAGTGTACCAATGAATTTTTGAATCGATGTATTTTTATTCTCATGTAAATAACGATAAAGCCGATGTACTCGCACATAAATAATACAGTTGTAAAATTTGGTCTTTACAAAATACTTTTCACGCATATTAAATTTACAATATTATCATTTTCTAAAAAACATGAGTGCAGTTTTCTTTTAATCTTCTCTTATCCTTTCTAGCGATTATCACTTTCCTTTGGTATAAAGTGATCCTTGGTTAATTGCCTGACTCTTCAGAAGTAATAAATATGTAAAACTAATACCTATAATGAGTTTTTAAAACTTTAACGAATATAAAAACTTGCCTTACAAATTAAAATTTACATAGAATCAGTTATTTTTTTTATAACAATGCTAAGATTTAACTAGTATCAAAAATGTAAAAAAGTCTCAAAAAGTGTTAAAAGCATTAATTTGGATCGTTGCTTTCAAGCATACAAAATCGATAGCGCCTTCGTACATTCAACTACACACGCAGCTTAGGCAGTATTTAAAAACTATTTATACAGTGTTTTTGAAGTCTTTACAAGTATAACAAAAGCTTTTAAAGCAGCAAGCTGTTTTGATTCGAAAACAACTGGTTATCGATTAAATAACAATGACAAGTGTTACAAGAGTATAGATGGATTATTTTAGCATCTAATCACATTTCACACTGTAATAATATTTGGTTTACATTGTACATTTTAATTGACTATATATCAACTTTAAACTGGAAACATCGATGAATATTTATAAAAAAAGAAATTTGTAAGTAGCTAGTTCAAGACGTGTACAATGAATTTTGGAATGTTGGACAGTTGATGGTTAATTTTCTTATCAACCAAGTACAGTAGCAACACAGTTTTACTACAAGATCTAGTTGTTTTTATACTTAAAAAGTTTCGCTTTTGAAATTAAGCTGAAACCGACCTACTGAATATACATTGTATCAGCTTTGTCGAAGACATATCGAGCAACTATTACTACACATGTATTAAATCAACTAAATTATGTTCATGGTAATAGTCTATGTTTCACTAGGATCGCCATCATTTGTCGCGGAGCACGTGTAAAAGTAAGAAGTGAGTATAGTCCAGTCAATATCACGCTTTCATTTATTCATATCTATAGCAAAAGCTACACAGTCCTATATATCGGATTCGTCCGCAACTTTTCTCACGGCGTATCACTGCACACTGCACATATAGGAGCATCAGGGGAGAGAGAGTGAGATTTCAAGTGGGCTGCGAAGACATCTTACTCGAGTGCGAGTGCAGGACTCTAGCTCCAGCGACACTGGGAGCACCGACTTTGGCCTTGCTCCGCTTCGGGCAGAGCAGCTGCCTGTAGGCCTCGCGGTACAGCTTGTTCGTGCCCGCGTAGATGAACGGATTGATGACGGAGGAAGCCCAGGCGAGGACCGAGGCCACGACGTGCAGCACCGGTATCTTGATCTGGTCGTCGATGACGTTGGCGAGCATCAGGGGCAGGAAGCAGAGGAGGAAACAGAGGAAGATGATGAGCATGAGTCTGGTGACTCTCGAGTCCTCTCGCTTCTGGAAGCCGCTCCTCTTGCGCTTCGGTCCCGAGGCGCCGGCCTTGGTGTGGTGGGCCTCGAGATTCTTCCGACTGGTCCTCACGCGCCAGTAGATGCACAGATACGAGACGATGATGACGAAACACGGGACCAGGATGCCCACCACGAAGAGCAGCTTTTTCGGACTGCTGCCGTTCTTCTTGAGGATCGTGCAGGAGAAGGTAGCGGGATCGAGGCCCAAGGTGCCCCATACACCCAGCAGAGGCGGCACCAGCAGGGAGAAGCTCAGGGTCCAGATGGCGACGAGCATGAGGCTGATACCGCGCGTCGTGTAGATCTGCGCGTAGATCTCCGCGCGGGAGATCAGCACGTATCTGAAATGTACAAGGAGATTGTTAAATATCTTTTTCTACGCGGCATTGTGATAAGTATATAAGTATAGTAGTATCTTGTGTCTCGAGTATTTTTATTTCAGGATCACTCGGGATTGCTTTCCCGCATATTCACCTATACTGCCACTTATATCGCTTATTAATAACCTTGTTTCCTATAAGTAAATCTGAAACGATATATTTCCGATAATTTACATTCAGCGTATAATATTATCTTTATGTTACACTTTGCAGTTAAGCTAATTAATGTTCCTTGACTTTGTGACAAACGCGAGTTTGATCACTCGCAAGGAAAATATATAAAGCAAGTAAATAAGTTTTATATCCCTAATCTGATAAAATAAAGAGTCAGCGCATGAACGAAAATAGCTCGATAAATCATGAGAATATATAGGTATTCACACGAATTTTTCTCTCTATCGTCTGTATATACACCGACATTAATTGTTGAATGACTCAGTGCTATACTTTACATTAGTTCTCGAGAACATATAAGTATTGCTAAAATTTATGACAATCTCTTTCGATCGAGTGCCTGGAATAGCTTTCGAGGATCCATTAACACTTGAGATTTTTCGAACGCGTAGAGATGCCGTATCGTAGCGAAATAAGTCTCTTTAGCTCTCTCTCTCTCTCTATTTTTTCATTTCCTCGAGGACTAACTCTACGTCGATAACTCGACGAGTTGACGTCTTCTTCGATAAAAGCCGACGCGCGGGGCGTGAGTCATTTTGAAAGATAACGAAAAAAAACGGACTTCCTTCGAGAGCTTTGGTTTATAAATACCTACCAACCGTCTGAATAGGACAGAGATATCATGGAATTATGCATGTTGTCGTTTGAGAAATTTACTAGATGATTGAAATTTTTTTATTGCACTAATCCCGAAAATTTATATAAAGCTCGAAAACGCGTAGTATAAACTAGTGCAATAAGTACAATGTGTCTTTGATATTCGTCCTTTCCGTTTGATGAGGTATAGCAGTGTTAACAAAATTGGCTTTCAGCTAATCTATATGACGTTGAATCTTAAACATAACATAATTATCTTTGTTGATAAAAAAAAAAAAAAAAAAAAAAGATGCGCATGCGATCGATATATCTGTGCTTTTATTAACAACGAAAAGACAATACCAGCAGCCGTTTTGAATTAATATAGGTTTAAGAAAGAGTAAAAAGAAAATGGTAATAACGAACCTGTTAAGGGTGATGGCGACCATGCTGAGCAGAGAGACAGCGACATTGCCGTAGAAGAAGAGCGGGAATATCTGGCAGAGGGTCTCGCCCAGGACCCAGGCTTCCTTCAAGTAGCGGCTGGCCGTTAGGGGCAGATTAACCGCCGCGAAGATGAGATCCGAGACGCTCAGACTTATGACGAAGGCCGTTGTTGCGTGACGCCTGAGACGCGCGTACCGTAACAGTGCTATCACTGTTATGAGATTGCCTGTACTCGCGGAACAGAAAAAAAATCCAGTGTAAGTACACAGAGATCGGAAAATAAAGAAGGTGAGTGTCTGCAGCCGTCTGGAGGATTAGATATATATATAGTGCAGGCTGCCGCCATCAAAGTGATCCTTTGTGCGTGGCCCCCGCGCGATACCTATACCGAGTCGCGCGTCGCTGTTGCTTTGCCGCGTATCATTCCTTTTCGCTATATCGTGCGTTCGATGCGGCTTGCTTCGAAATTGTCTTATACATATACGTATATGTATATATGTGTATGGGTATATTGCCACAAGTTTATGTCGAGGATCCTTCGTGAGATATATACAGTTAACGGGATTGGATCGAGTCGTTGTATTCCAATCGAAACATTGTCTTAAGAATTTTATTGCGTATGACTTGGAAAAAATATGGTTTTAGTATCGAGGGCTCAGTGATAAAGGATTCTACACACCTCGACTTTTTCTATTTAGCAAAAGGTTCTATCTCGCGATAACAAGTTTTTTATCTTTCCTGAAAATTAATTTGTTGTTCACAAGGTGTAGTTTATAGTACTAACTTAAAGTCGAATAGAAAATATGTTGATGAGAATTGAGATGGAATCTTTTTCAGCCAGAAGGTACAAACTTTTCCACCAAAATGACCTTTAAATGAGTTCTAATTATATAAAAAAACTGTATTTGGTTTATATTATATGGTTCTTTGTAACATTATCACGAGTTTAATCAATTTTTCAAGGATATTTTATTAACGGTTTAGAAAAAATTTAAAATTTTTTCATTCCAAAATTCGTCTAAATATATCCATGAACTTTTATAAATCGTGTATATATATACACATAGAAATTCAGTACTATAAGCTTTGAAGCTTTGCTGTTGATATCCAACATTGAGTACACGTCTCTGTAAGCATATACACATTGAAGTCAAGAGAAATTTTCCCAGTACACATGATATCGGTGGCGGTGTGGCCATTTGTCAAGCAGCTTCTGGAGCGAGAAGATGAGGCTGGATGACTAACGATATGTCATCGCTGTGTAAGCTCCGCTTTTTTTGTTGTTCTCCAGCTGCGAGGAGGAGCTGCACACAGTCACTGCACAGATGATGCAAACTTGCGAGAGCGCGAGCTCGATTGACGGACTGCGAGCGCCTTTCCTACGTTTCTTAAGCTCTCTATTACTAATTATTTGATAAATGTCCACTGTCTGTCTTCTACTATCAAAAATTCCATTATAAAGGCTCGAGGGACTAATTTCTGATATCGCTTTATTTTTTCATTCGATTATTCTGATGATTTATACACATCGTATAGTTTTTCTAAAGAATTCGAAGGAGATAATTAATAGAAAAGGTAGTGGATAAGGCTTTTTGTAAAGTAGCAAAAATTAGAAATGATGAAGAACAAAATTCAAAAAATTAGGACGAAATTATTAAATTTATTGATGGCCGATATTTAAGTTCAATGAAAATAGCATGGAGATTGTAAGTATTTCCATTACGTACAGGTAGAAGTCATACCATCATAGTTCGCTTAGCTGTCCATACTGAATGAATTTGAAGTTTGCATCGTTAGAGTGCAGTGAAAGAATTATTTCTTTTGTATTCATTACTTAAATTAATTTTTCTTAACTTTTCTTAATATCTTTTAAATTGCATTCAATTTACACATTTTTAACCGAATATAATAAGAAATAAACAAAGTAAGAACATTTTCGTTGCGTTCAACGATACAAACTTCAAACCCATTATGAAAAATAAAAAATAATTATGAGGAAAAATTATAATTCTACCATAGCTTTGCAATTTTTAAAAATATTTACAATCAATTATAATTAGATTTTTAAAAAAAATTAATTAATCAAATGCAATATAATAATCTATACTTTATAGATAGACCAGGTGGAATAGGAAAACCATTTTGGTATAAAACTGTAATTTATTATTTTTTAATAAAAAAAAAATTATCTATACGGCTGTTATGGGTGTTAGTCTCTATCTTATTATGTACTTACAGGTATGACCAGCCACAGAACTTTCAAATTACCATTGTGGATTGTGTCAATAAAAGTTCCCTCCCTCACTGCAAATCGAATTACCGAGCAGACGTCGAACAGCTTATACCTATAGCCACGCAACAAACATAAGCGACATTTATACACATTATGTGTATAGAGAGGAGGTCAGGAGTGTCGGCAAAGGTTAAACTCCGCCGCAGTCATTGCGTGCGGAGAGCATGTGGAGAAGAGGCAAAGTGCTCGAACCGAGCCAACGCTAACTCGACTGGAGAGACTCGACTGTCGAGGCGTATCGGTAATAATTCCGTCAATTGCGAGCGGTTGCGCACCGACCGACGGCCTGCGATCGAGGAAAGTCGCTCGGTAGCCGTGAGTGAAAAACCCGTATTAGGCAACTTTTGTGACGGGGCAATTACTCGTGTTGCATTCGGCATCGCTTTAATCGCTCTCTGAATTGGCTGTCTTGGGGATTTTTTATGCTGTAGCAGCCAATTCATGTTGTTCACTTAGCTGGTGCTAATCAGAGGAAACTTGATGGCCGGTTACTCTAGTAAGATAAAGTGTCCGATAGATGGACAGACTGGATAAATAGATAAATTGTGACCATTACCTGGACAACGGTAACACCCTATTATTACAATACATTATATGTATATATAATTGGTAAAAATTGAGGATTATACAAGTATAATATTAACACTTTTCTGGAGTAAGATATATCGTTAATGTATAGGCATTCGAAACTAATTTCCGTTCTACAATTTAGTATAATTTGCGTTGATTATGCAGCACTTAAGAGGTCAAGTAAATTAAGTTGATGAATAATTGAATTAACACTTTTCGGTAAAATCATTGTAAATTTAAAGGTCGTTTGGAACAAGGAAATATCAATAGAATCCAATGAAATGTCCCCTTTTTACCACGAGTAAACTCAGTTTGGAGAGAATAATAATTGGTTTTAATTGAATTCTGAGAAAACAGCGTTTAGTACGTTTTATACGTGACTTTTTCCTCCGTACCGCTACTTTTTTTCTTGCACGTATAATTGTCTTTTTCTGTAAAATCTTTTTTCAGCGTGGTTTTTTTTATAGTTTTTATCAATAGTGCATGTTACCTCAAGTTCCTATACTTCGGTACCGGTTAGTCCAATACATTTTTTAATAAACTTTACTAATATAAAACTAATTAAGTAAAGTAATAAACTAAAAATTTGAAACGATTTTTCGATGTGTATGTGTATACAAAAATGAATCACTTCATAAAATCTTATAACGTTGTACACTTGGTATTTTTAATGACTTAGTTGCGTTTCTATGTTCTAATTGACTCTGAATCTTAAAAATTAATTGAAGGTCATACGGCACCTAAATTGTTACAATAAATATTAGTGGCTTGATATGTCACTCAAAAAACTTTGCTCGTTCTGCTATCAAAATTACACAAAATTTATCTTACACGAAAACAAATAAAATAAAGCATAATACTTTCGAATGTTCCTTGCGGCTCTCAAAAAACATACTTTATAACTTAGTCCAGTACACCTGGGAAATTTTTGGGAAAACTTTTCCAGCTTCGAGTTTTTTGTTTAAATCGCGTCTAAATGACGTCAGTAATGTGGAAATAGTACATTACACATCCAGGGAGGAAAAGTAAGAATGGTCGCAGATCGCATGGAAATTGACATACATGCGATCTGAGGCATTCTTGTTTACTTCCCATGGTGTGTATACTATTTTTTTGCCTAGCGAGGCCGAAATTACCACTGACTCAAACCCGCCCCGGGCGGGAAAGTGGTACTTTCAGCCCGCTAGGCAAAAAAAATATTTACAGACCACATTATCCGGTGGAGTTTCTTTTTTTTTATACGACTTTTAACGCAAAATTATAGATTGTTTATCCACATTTTCGCTCATAACTTTTTTTCTTTACCTCGTACGAGAAAGTGAGTATAAATTGATCAGAATTGAATTTTCTACAAAACTATAACTTTTTGAAAAACCAGTTTTCATTTTTCGTTATTGTCACATTGCAAAAAACATGACAAAAGTGAATTTCTCACCTTGTAACTTTGCGTTACTGTCAGAACGATAATTGTAGCCAAATCATGTTGATAACAAATGATCCTTTTGATGCTTAACGAAATGGCGCTCTATTTGTTGTAAAATAATTATTAGTTTTATGCAATAATTTTTTAAAATTGATACTTCAATTTATTACATCTTTTGAAGGAGTGCGATTAACAGGATCAGTTTTCGGTGGTATAAACAGAGACATGAATACTATAATTATCAATAAAAAAATATTTTTTGTTTTAATATTTGACTTTTTTTCAAGTACGTAGGTGCAATAGTAACCTTTGAAAAAATTCGCAAACATGTCAAATTATCGCGTGCGCGCAGTTGCAGAGACGCGAATCGCCCCACGCTGGTTCCAATAATTTTGCAATAAAAGTCGTATAAAAAAAAGAAGCTCCACACAGAAAAAATATTGTATGCAACACGTGCGCTCAGGTTATCTCGATTCGCGTGATTGTCACCCTCGCTTTGCTCGGGCGACAAACTTCCCCCTCGTCGAGATGATCTCCTTCGCTCACTAGTTGCGGAATATACTATTCCCACATTACTGGCGTTATTTAGAAGCGATTTAAACAAAAAAAAAAAAAACTCGAAGCTGGAAAACTTTTTCCGAAAACTGCAATTTTTGACGCCAGGCGTTCCTGACTAGCTCTTTGCCTTCGACACCGATATTTGCCACACTGTCATTTCCCATCTAACGCCTTTATCGCAAAGCAGTCAATCGTTTCCGCCTCCTCCCGGACGTTCGAGCTGCACACTTTTATTCGCGGCCAAGATGACGCAGTGTCGAGCGGAACAAAACCCCAAAATCTGTGGAGGCGTTGCATTGTAGAGCGAGCGCCGAAAGCCACGGCGTGTATACAAGCACTTATTTTTCCTGCTTCACTCGTTGGTCGCGCGCCCGTTGACTCACTTTAGCATTTTTTCCCCTCTTATTACGCGCGGAATCTTATTAGGCTCGTTTACGCCGAGGCGCGCTCGGGCAAGTACTTAGAGTCGATTCGTTGACCGTGCGAGTGCCTTTTTCTTTCCTTCTCTCTCCCTCTCTCTCTCTCTCTCTCGCTATCTCTCTCCAAAGTCTAATTATGACTTCATCGCGATATCAATTCTTTTATTCCCTGATTCTCTTTGCCAAGTCTGTCGCTTCTACTTTTCTCTCCTTCTTTCCTTTTTAGTCTGAACGGGATACCAAGTGTATTTTTGCGTGATTTGTTCTATCGGTATTTTTTTGTCTTTGCTTCCTTATTTTAATCGTTGTAGATATTTATTTTTTTATTTTAAACTGAATAATAGGAAAAGAGGTAAATAAATAATTACATTTATATTTAGGATAACTTTTGATATTCGATTGCAACGGATCAAGTAAAAAATCGAAAATATAACGATAAACCAAACTATGTTTATTTTAGTGCTTTTAATACAGTTACATAAACATTCATATATTTATTTAATCACAACTAATACCATGTTATATATTAACATTTATTTTTACAATGAACATTCTTTGTCGTAACAGTAGTAAACATTAAGTAGTGAATCTTTCTAAAAGCATCACAGTCGGGAAGTTGAAAAAATTCTTGATAGGATAAAGTAGGCTAAAATTAGAGTCCATTAACGATTAAAAGACAATTCCCAAGAGCTGAAGCCTATTACGCATGTGTAACGTATACACTGTGGCATAAGGTCTATCCGCGACCAAGGGACGGCTGTGTGCAATACAAGAGTACTCATAGAAGCGCATCTAAATGAGGAGTCAACTGATCGTGGAATTAGCTCCTCGCGCGCACATGCATACTACACATATATATATAAAATTTCTCCACGCGTCGACGTCCGTGCCCGCGAGTATTGAGACGGAAAAACGAGCGGAGAAAGAAGAGAAACAAAAACAATTACTAGAGAGGATAGAGCGCTGCGGCCATTTAAATTGCTTCTAATTGACTTAAATATACAATAAGTCGATCGACAATAGCCTGTGCTATCGTAAATCAGATGAGTAATGACCTTTTGATGGAATCCGCTTGGGTTTGGTAACTAAACGTCAAGTTTGACTCATTGAATTTATCGCGAAAATTGATTTCAGTTAATGTAAGTTGATGGGCAGGGAAAAATTTGATAGATTCACACTATACCTACCTAACATACTTTTATTGGCTTTATAAAATAGCTTATCCTTTATCTTGTCGTTCGAGTTTTTGTCTCGATTAAAATTAGTTTCGCAAAAATGTAGTTTCTTCGATATGCAAATTGAAACATAATATAAAAAATCAATAAACTTTCTCCATCTATACTTTGTAAGTTATTGTGTGGCTCAACAATTTCGTAGTCATCCCACAGCTACGATGCACTTTTTCCGCGATATTCTTATATCAGAAAGGCAGTGATTCAGAGAAAAAGAGTTCGGCGAAAGATTATAAGTAAGTAGCAACCGTTTTTTTGCAGACTACTGGATCATCACGAAAACATGACACTGCGTCTCAATGCATAAAATTCCATGTGCTCTGAATTTGCATATTTGACAAAAATTGTGACCTCTACCATGCAACTTGCTATATAAATACACTTAATTCGCATAGCTTAAATAGAATTATAATATTTGTAATTGTCGTACGTATTAAGGTACCAGTACACTTTAGAATTTAAAACAAAATCATTTTTTCTTTTTTTAATTATTCAACTATTTAGACCTTTAAAAATCCCCTCCTAAAATATTTTTAAAAGATTCGAGTACGAACACCATGAAATGTATGCGTGTATGCGTGCTCTCGGCTGCACGCAGTTGCTCACGCAAAACTTTAAACGCGTTTTTCTCAAAATGACATTTTTTCAAATGGCCGACAGTTAATCTCCGGAATTGCTGAACTGATTTTGAAAGCTTTGTTGCGTTTTGTTTATTGATATGTCCTGTATGACAATTTATCAGAATTTGGTAAAAAAATAAAAATTTACTATTTTATAAACTCGAAAAACAGTGGAAAAATAGGTCGTTTTTTAAACTTTTTTTTCAAGTATCCGCCATTTTTTTGCCATTTTTTAATAAATGTGGTAAATTGTCACGTAAGAAACCTTCCTTTTTAAGAAACCATTTGATTTTTTTGGTTCAGACTTGCCGATTCGGAGATTAACTGTCGGCCATGATCAAACTTTTTTTTTTGAGGCTCGACTTTGGCGCTCTCTGGATATGGGCCAAAAAATGAAAAATTAAAAAAACCAAATTGTTTTGTAATTTATAAATATGTATTAATATAATCAAAAAGTTCCATCTTAATATTTAGTACTGGGACAAAAAAAAATTATTAAAAATTTCCTTTTTTTTTGGCCTCCTAAAGTGTTCTAGTACCTTAATGTTTCAAGTCGTGTAGAATGAGTTACAGGTATTAGTACAAATTTTTTCGATATTACAGGAACAACAAGCTATAGTGAGTTAGAGGATGCGATATTGTCATCAAGATTTCTATTTTACCGGTTTTTGCATTTAACGAAATATATATATACAGGGAGTATATTTTGGAAAATACTCTCTCTGTCATTGCCCACAATTTGAAAAGATTATTGTCGTCGACAATTTTGGTGATAAAAATCACTGTGAATTGCGAACGAAATTTGCGGCGGCAAAAATCTCTGAGAATTGTGCAGATGGAATTTCATGAAACTGGAACCACGTAATTTTTGAATCATTACCAAGATGGTGACAGAGAGTTTTTTCCTAAAATTAGTCTAGCGGGGGTGATTATAAACAAGGGCAATCTGATTGCCCATTAATATTGATTAGACTGTAAGACCAATAGAAAAATCTTTGCCAGTTTAAAATTAGTCTATCCTTATATATTTCGTTAAATGTCAAAAACCAGTATGGTAGGAATCTTTCCGATTGTAGCACATCCTTTTAAATTATATGATTAAAATAGCGATGCAATCATTAAATATGCGCATACGTAGAAAATACACATAAATAATAACATTAATACAATATGCCATGTTTAAACAAGATGAACATACAAACAAATCATATCTCAATTTATACATTTTAACTTCAATAACATTTGTAACACTGTATGTAAGTAAATACTCAAAAGGAAAGCATAATTGTCTATAGATACATAAACAGACATATATATATATATATATTATTAAGCGGCCCTACTTGTTCGAATTATTTATTTAAGATATTTTACAATTGCTATTGACATATGAAAATGAAAACATTGAGATGTAGTTCGTTTATGCGATCCTATATATTACTTCTGCTACAAGGCTTGAAACATATATATACGCGTATTAGTAAGAAAAGAAAAGTTTTATGGATTTTCCCGTACTAGTAGAAAGAAAAGGATATTCGTCATTGCATCATATAATCTTTTCGGCCTAGACTTTAGAGTAGTCGCGAATTCCTTCAGGAATCTTTCGCGGGGACTTGCAACTTTAGCACTGCAACCGGGAGTATCCATAGCTTACCGAGAACACCGACGATGCTGAAGAGTATGGCGCAGGCGGCTGCGAAGATAGTGACGGGCCTTGGAAACTGAATCGGATGTTCGGCCGGCGCGAACCCCAACACCGTGCCGTTCTCCATTTCTTCCTCTTGCAGCTTTTCAGCTCGTGACCATCACCTTTCCCACATCTTGTACTGTACTGCAAATTTAAAATTTGGAATGTAAAATAAATAATTCATAAAAAGTATAGATGACTTATGTACATATAAGTGTTGCTACATTGACATGAATCTTGTACACTTAACAGACTAGTAACAGTATTAGTCTAGTCTTAAATAATTATCGATCAAAATTTGTTCCACTTAACGAGCGGAATTATTTTTCATTACTTTATACAATTCCATATATAAAAGTTTTCTATGGATCTAAATGTAGAGAGAAAGCGTGGCTCTACGTGATGGACGCCACGAATTCGAATTTAATCCCCGTCGCGCGTTTTATTTTAAGCACTTGTCGCCAGCTCCGGTGTATTGAAAACAAAATCGGGATGGCGATGATACGCCTATACCTATTTTTGATGACGCGTCGAGAGGAAGGAAGCACGCTTCTATAAAGGAAGTACAAATCGAGAAATCTATACTCTATAAATTTAGAACTGGAATCAATTATTCAAGAAATGTTTGAGGGAATAAAAAATACAGCTTCAATGAAAATTGGTATGAAACGATTGAATAGTCTTAAAATACTTATAATTCTTTTAGTATAGCTATTCATTTTTAGACCTCTACATGGTAGTGCCTTATATTTTCGTCATCGAAAAGTGTCGAATTTTAAAAGCCATATGTTTCAGTACAAAACAAATTTCTTCCATAGCCATATATTTCAGTATTTCAAATTGTGATAAAAATGGATTTTGAGCAATTTCTTTTTATGTATGGATGTATACATCTTTTTTCTGCTGAACACTTTTCTTGAAAATCAATTCCTTCCAAGATAACATGAGAAAAACGGTCAAAAACGCTTAAATTGACTAAAAAAGACGTCTTTTTGGATATTAACGCAGAAAAGATTAATTTTTCACAAAAATTTTAAATGTAAAAGTTGTAGAGCATAAAAAAACCAGTTTTAGAGACAGCATCTGAATGTAAGTACGAAGCGCGAGTAGTTACGGTCGTGCCTTATATGCAAAAGCTTCGATTTTTTTAAACTTTGCATCGTGATCATCACTAGAATGCGTCAACGTTGGTTTTAAACAGTTTAAGAGTTTTATTAATGAACTCGCATCTGCAACAATTAGATCCCAAAGTTGCTATTATTAGACATACAATAACAAACAGCTTTATGCTGTGCATTTGTAAGACAATTACTAAGGGTGACAATCAAGAAGGTTTACATTAGCTCTCTATTTTTATGAATACGTGTAGCCAGTAGAGCAGCTTATTCTTAACTTGTCTTTTCTTCGCTTGTGTTTCGTTTCAAAAATAGCCATCCCGAGAGACAATAAAGAAGGGATTTTACTGGTCATGCTTTTTTAAATGAATGAAAGATTTTTCACGCGCACCGGCACTTTTGTATTTGTGCCTGGTTTGAGTGCGTTCAGTTTTATACAATACATTTCAGAAACAAACTGTACTTAAAAAACGATGTAAGTATAATTATTTTTAGTAGCCAAGTTTTAGTTTTTCAATTAAGAAATTGCTAATAGATATTAAGTAAAAAAGTGCAGTATTAAAAACAGTATGCCAATGAATATAGGATACAAAAATTTAAAAAAGTCAATTAATAAACATATTTATATAAAATATTTGTCTCGAAAAAATATAACACAAATAACGATAAGAAAAATCCTTTGAAACAAAATTTCTGGTCTAAATATTTATATGAGAGCAATAATTCAGCTTTTGTTTTCATAAGAAGAATCAATTTCGTCTTCCAAAATAGAACAGAATCAAAAACCTCTTATACTTATAGAGAACCTTAATCTTTTTTTCTCGTGATCTTTATTCGCAAAGTGCACGCGTGGGAAACTTCCACGCGGTCGTTCCGCGAAATAATATGTCCTAAAAGAGCAAAAGTTCGTATATGCGAGCATTAGCGATTGACCGAGTGTGCAGTGGATTTCGTGCCCCTTTTTTTTGTCACGTCCTACCCATCTGGTTGACAGATGTCTGGGCTGCAAGTGAAGAACCTGCTTCTCGCGAGCGCACTCCGGGATGTTTCACTGTGTTATTAAGTTATGCCGTATTCGTCATGGCTAAGCTGTCAGCTTTTGAACGCTTGGGGTGCTAAATGGACGAAATCTTTTCAATTTTGCGGCATCGATATTCAATAAAATTCAATTTTCATTGGTGCATGCCTTTGCAAGAATTTAGGTCTTTGAAATAAGGAAAAAATACAATTACATATAATATCTGGAAAATTTTTGGGCAGTAATCTGTCTAAAGTTCAAAACACGTACAAAACCCTTTTTCATACAAATAAACTGAATTCTATAATTGGTAGTTATAAAAAATAGTTTAGAATGTACGGAAAAACAACACCGCATATCGCAAACAAGGAAAACGTGCGGGGCACAAAAACAGGATCGCGGAAATATTCTAGAATCGCAATGCTGTTTGACGTAAGAAGGTTCTTTTTCATTATACCTGTATCCTTACAGCAATACGGTAAAAACTATCCGATCTGTTTGTCAAAGCCATTAAGCAAATTATTAGGATACCATTACTAAGATTATTTGATTGCTATATTATTAAAAAACCTGACTAAGCTGCATGTAACTATTTGAGATAGATTATTATATAAAGTATAACGTAACCACGTGCGAAATATTTTGCACAGTATACGACTCAAACCGTAAAAACTTACCACTTGACTAAACTAAGTTATTGTTAATTTTACATTTCACGAAATTTAAAGAATTTTTTTTAATTAACAATTTTCATGATTTTAACATTATTGTTTCTCAGTGTAGACATAAGTACATCTCAAATTGAAAAAACGTAATAATGATATATTTTCACGAGAAAATATACCGTAACAAATTTTTGCAATGCGAGAAGAAATGGTTTCCGAGTACTTTATTAGCGCAAAAAAAATTTATCTCAATCAAGTCAACTTGTATACATATATATATATATATATATACATATACATCGCGATAAGTCATCATCAAGATAAAATGTCTCATTTGTACATCACATGCCGAGAGATAATCTATTAGCAATGTGATTACATCAACTTATAAAAGGTGAACGCGCAAATGTTTCGTGTTTACCTAATAATGTCACATATTTGCAATAATTGAATTATGGTCTGCTGATGCTCGCGGTGCATCATGCGCGCATATATAACAAGTGAAAACAAGAAGACAATATATGTTAATTTCGCTAATTAATGGTGCGCGCTGATGGCTTTTAATCCAATTGGACTGGCATTCAAAAACACAGTCTTCCTCGGACATTATGTAAATTGGATACTAAAAGTCTAGGCTTTTTAATGAGAAATATCTCACAAGGATTTTCGAGCCGAATGTGTAATATATATATAACTATTAGTGTAATATATATATAACTATTAGCTTCTATCATTTTTAAGTACGGAAAGTTCTATAAATAATTGTGAAAATATATAATGGATATGTAGCTAATTGTGGAATCAATTGCACTAGCTGTTGTTAATAGTATAAGGATTAAAATTAATGTACAAACTAGTAATATGTTTATTATTTTATGGACCTGGATTAGTTATTATGTTACTAAAATTTATATAAAATACGATACCTATATGACTAATTCTCTTTTCTACGAATTATTCAATATTCGTAGAAATCTGTCTCTAATCCTCACTCCCATCGTTTTAAAACTTAATGTAAAAATTATTTGCTTACTTAATCCTTAGGATTAGGATTAATTTATAATTACAAATTGAGATCAGCTACAATATGTTGAAAGTATAATAAAAATGATTTATTTAATTATTTTATTCTACACGTCTCATCAAGAATACCGTATCAATCAGGAACTACACCCTTCATGACAGGTGCAGTAGAATTTGTGATGAACAATTATAATAATTCAATATTAATTTAATTCTATTGTGATCTATTATAAGAGCCAATATTTCCCAAAACTTTTTGCAAGCATGATATCTCGTTTTTTTGATATTTCTATCAATCCTAAAAGTTTAACCTTAGACATAAATTCCATTAAAAATCGATTATCATTTTATAATTTCTCTTAGATTTGAATGCCGTCAAATTATCCGAAATAAGTTAAAGATATTATTTCATCAATATGCTTTAAGAAATATTGACTCGTATAGAGATCATTAGAAGCTTAAATTAATTCAGAAACTTTTTTATATTAGAGAATTTGAAAAATAACTACATATAATAATTCAAATTCATTAGATGAATGAATGATAATAATCATAATTCATCAAAATGAGACAATTAAAAAAAATTAGCTTTATAAAAAGATGTCGTTCACTTATTATTATTGTAAGTATAAGCTAGCACTTAAAAGTTACTCCTTGTTATAAATCTACATTTGTTCAGTGGCCGTGAGATAAGATTAAAAAAAACTTATCATGAAAACGTAAGAGCTAATGGAAACAATAAAATTAATAACGATCAATATTTAATATAGATCTATATACATCAGATATCTATACACTCCAATTATGGAATTAGAAAATATTGAAATTTTTATCTATTCTTCATTAGAAAAGGATACATCTCGCTTTTTTTTCGTTTAATTACGCTTAATTGAAAGCAACGTTTTGTCGAGTCAAAAAATTTCCAATTTAAATTCAATTCAAAAGGTACGTAGTCTACAGAAAAAAAAAAAAAAAAAAAACCAACGACAACGACAAGAATGGAACGAGTTTTTTACGGAAAAGCACCAGTGCACAATAGCCGGTCTACCTATATTCATCATTTCTCGATGAGAAGCGCCGATTAACTCGCTGAGTGACTGTACTTGTGCGTGCGTGTGTATGCGTGTGTGTGTGCGAGTAGCCTTGCCGCGTGCGCAGAGCGAGAGAAGCGTTGCTAATGTTATTTTTTTCTTTTTTTTTTTGTTCACCGCGACGGGAAACTGTCAAAGATCGACGCGCACAGCGGCATCATATTCGTCATGTTATAAACGATTGTTGGCGCATCTCGCGGTCACCGATACGTACTAAATATCCATTAACCGAAATAACTAGCTGTTTGAAGTGTTGGCGAAAAATTTCGAGAAAAATGTGAAAAACGCGTAGACACAGAAATGTTTTTAATAATTTTAGTAGATGTGTTGCAGCACGTTGGGGAAGCAGAAAGAAAGTACGTTGGAAGGGAGAATGTATAGCAAATGCCAATCACTACTTTGTACAAACATAACAAAAGCAATTCCACTTTTGTCTCAGTACTGCAGGAGGTTATTGCACATTGTACATTAAATGATCGTAATGCATAGCCGTTCGAGTTTCATTGTAATTCATGCGAATCCGACACAGTTCCGATTGCGATTGTTTTCTTCTTGCTTTTCGAAACGAGTCACATTAGCTTTTTGAATATTTAAGTAAAGGCTGCTTTCGTTTCGAACGTTTCGAAGGAATATTTTACTTTCTCTATGCCTTTGAAAGAAATTTATAATGTCGGTCCTTTACCGTATTCGTAATGAGCTGACCGAAGCTAATATCTATACCTATTGTAAAGTGTTTCTAAAGAATTTAGCGAATTTTCTTTGTCGAACATCCGTTTTTGGATGTTTATGATCAGAGGCCAATATACAAATTCAATTTTTAATGAATATTGAAGAAATAGGAAAGTTTCAATAATAAGTTAATTTATGAAATTCTGCTACAGTTCGTTTATAAACGAATCTTATAATTAATATGTATCTTGTTATAGGTATTGAGTAGAGTATAACGTAGGTTGGTACCCGTCATGAATTCGGAACCAATCGAAATAAGATTATTATCGTGCAAACCTTTTCTATTATTCCATGAAAATTTAGTCACTGTCAGTAAGTATAATATACTTTAATTGTAATTTTTCATTGGTTTGAAGATTGCATCGTTGGAGTATAACGAACAAATAATTGTTTCTTGTTTATTTTGAAGTTTAATTTCTCTTTCCTTTTCTTTATACTTTATAAAATATAATCAATTAACATATTTTTAACATATTTTTAACATATTATTAACCGAATACGAAGAGAAGTAAACAACTTAACAATTTTTTTCGTTGCGTATTAATGATACAAACTTCAAGCCCATAATTTTTCAGTAGTTACACTGCTATGAAAATAAAGTTTTTATAAATTAATAGTTTAACGTTCATCGTACTATCAAGAAACTATAAATATAACTGTAAAGAAACTAAAGCTTTTATTTTCTTAGCAGCACTCGAAGCTTAAAAAATAGACATTAGTCACTTGTAAAAACAAGGGATGCACTACTGCACAAGAATCAGTGCGAGATAACACAAGAGCATCGAATTCCACACCCTCATAAATCAGCCACGGTATCACACACACACACACACACACACACACACACACACACACACACACACACACACACACATGTTCCCAAAAAGCAAGTAAGTATACAAATACAAATGAGCTTACGTGCAGGGTTTCGACTCGAAAAAAATCAAGTTACAAACTTTCACTTTTTGATTCATTATGCATAATTGAGAAACTAAATGAGAAAAAGAGATCACTAACACTTGTACGAGAGGAAAATTTACCACTAACTCCGGCAGTTGGAGCCTTTGGCAGCGTACGTACGATTTTCACTAGCAAAAACCGAACGAGCGGAAGAACTATGGTAACAGGAGCGGCCAATGTTGGCTCGCACGCGGTCGCACGCCGACTATCGAAGCAGCAGCATTTTGCCGCGTGCTGTGGTGCCCTGTGTATATAAGTATATATAGGAAGGCCCATATAATGTCAACTCGATGAGACTCTCCCCTCTCTCTCGCTCTCTCTCTCTCTCTCACTCTCTGTATATATGTACTCGCTCTCCTCTTTCTCTCTCTCTCTCTCTCTCTCTGTCTCTCTCTCGCTCTCGCTCTCGCGCCCCACTGCAGCCTGTATATGTAATATGTGTGTATACAGCTTTGTGATTTTTCGAGGAGTGTGGTATATAGAGCAGCCGCTGTACATCCAAGAGAGATCGCGGGCACCGAAGGGTTTTATCTCTCTGAGTCTGTTTTAGCGCAGCTTCGGTGCATGGAAGAATTGTTTGTTTGGGGTTTTTATATGTTTTGGTTAGGTGCGCGAAAAATAAGAATTTAAAGATATCTTTTAAAAAAGAGAAAAAAAACCTAAACTTTATTTAAAAAAACGAAAACTTCTTTTAAAAAGAAAGAAATTTCTTTTATTATTCACTTTGATTTTTGAATGATTATCGAATAGAAAGCTAATTTCAACTTAATAAAAAAGAATGTCTCTTTCTAAAAAGTGCAAATTACCTTTTATTTGTACAGTAAAAGTAAAATAGACTTTCTTATTTGTTCAGTTATTTTAGCGGTTTAAATAGAAGATTCAAACTTGTATTTTTTTTGTCTGGGAAACGAATAGTACATTTTATCATATTGGAATTACACGAATTCGTTGCGCATTTGGAAAAAAGAACGTAAAGCTTGATGTTAGGTATACGGCAATAAGTGAATGCTCAGCTTATGCACCTGTCGATTGGAGTTTTAAAACGAAAAATACCTATAGTATCAGAATATCGTAAGTAATGCATATATTTTATAAAATTTTACAGCTTTCACGGAATATCTTAGAAGGTTATATACAGGTCTAGCATTGTATATATCAAAAGTTGTTTTATATGAATCTTATATAGCAATAGTTCAATGTTATTGTAACTGATAATTTATACAACTATTTTTCAGGAGTGTGCATCTTATTTCAGTTCTATGGGAGGGATTATTCAGACATATTCCTCATAGGTTCCTAATGTTATACGTATGAATTTAGTTTAGATTTCGAATGTTATTAATTTAAAGAAAATTTCATAATATATATAACCGCTTAAAAATTTTGATACAGTAATATTTATGAACTCTTTTTAATCCGTTATATCACGGTAATCGACTTAGCACAAAGATTGCAATACTCTATATAAATGAAATGCCTATAGCTCCATTATTAGGTCTGGTTTTTATACAGCTTTTATTAGTATACAGCTAATAACTTTATAAAAAAGCATGGTTTGTAGCACAATTTATAGATACAAATTGTTTGCGAAGCGTATAGGCATCGCAAATCTCCAATCAATCATATTCACCTCATCGAAATTCCCATCGGGTTGCTTCTTCTTCCGCGTCATGCCGATGCAGCGAGCAATTCTATATAATTGTCGATATAATGCCGCCCTAATAAGGTGTACCTAATGCGCAAAATTTAGCATGCACGCGCAGAAATATATATATATTCGGCCTGCGCAGATGCCTATACGCGAGCAGCATGAATAAGCTGCTGGCAAGTACGTGGACGCAGTTCGCAAAAGGTCTCGGCTCTCGCAGTGCGGCGTACGCCTATATGCCGAGCTGCAGAAGAAAACAGCTGTTTGTAAACGCGCGGGGAGTTAAAAGGTGTAGATGTGTGTATAGGCACACACAGGCTGCTGCCGAGTCCCGTCGACAATCGGGACTCTGCGGAGGAGTCGCAAACGAGGAACTAATGCATTTATATACGAGCGCCTAAATGCCAACTGTCGCAGGGCCGTGTATTGTTCGGGGGCGCGCACACGGGGATGGCTGCATGGCTCTGCGTTCTTTCTTTTTTTTTGTTCCTCCATGGAACAAAATTGATTCTCGAACTAATTTTGCTTCGAAACTGCAATTACGTGATAAAATGTCTAAGCCGCAGATTGACGAGCTGTTTCAAATAGATATAAGCGCATAGGTTTATTTTTTAAAGGTATATGTATATATGCCTTTTTAGTTAGTTGGATTTTAATTGATTTGGATAAAGGAGTAAATTTTTATGACTGATGTGAGAAAATAAAATTTTATTGCCATTAATTTCCACTGAAGAAATAGGTATACCTATTGGGATCTAGCATGGAGCGGGGTTCAATACCTATGCCATGTTTAGCGTTGGTGACACTCGATTCCAAGCGTTCACCAATATCAGTGATTATCTTCAGAGCAGAGCGTACAGAAAATGCAGCTGAAAAAAAAATGGACGGTCATGCACCTAGTGGCTATTTTTTCAGTAGGTATCGAGTGCATTCTAGATAATTTAAAAAACCTATTGATTGCGCCTGCTTTTGCCTTAAAGGTTAAGGTTTCTTAAGGTTGCAATTATATTAAGCACTTTAAATTAGTAAATAAGTATACTTATCTTTACCAGGTTAAGTAAACTTTAAATGTTTTAAGGAGGTTCATCAGGTTTAGAATTAACGAACAGATTTTGATGAAATTATAAATATAAGTTTATTATTATATATTAAACATGTTAAATTTTTAAGTTGTTTAGTACCCTTTATTAGTGAAATATCAATAAAATAAATTTTTGCAATTTAACATTGAGTTGCATTATTCTAGACTTTTAACTTGAACTGCATAGTTATTAACGAACAATTTACAGAAAAACTTTTACACAATGTAAAAGAATATTTAGCGAATATTTTGAGACCTTGTACAACTCGTTAGCTTAACTATAAAACTTATAATTTATATGTTTTTTGTATAAAAAAGCTAAGTTTCAGCATAATAACCTCCATTATTTAAGACAGCGGCAACTTCGCATTTTTTGACACAGCGTACGTTGTTTGAAATTAATACATACAATATTTAACTATATAATGATTTGATAAAATAAGGTTAATCGAAAATGTTAAATAGGTTAGTAAATAGAAAGTCTGATGCAACTTTGTTTTGACTTCCTACGTACCTGATGAACCTTAAGAGAAAACCTTGATCGCGTAAAGGATGAAAAGTGAGAATCAACCTGTAAGTAAGTAACCGACGTTCCCTTAAATATAAGTTTTATAATCGCATTAGATACATTTATGGCAACATTTTTCATCAAATCGTCGATTATAAAAATTCAGACTTCAATGTGTTTTAGAGAATTAAGACTATTTTCAACATTTGAATGCAGTACCTCAACTTTTAGTGCATCAAATCGAAAAATCCAACCGTATAGTCTTAAAGTAAAACTAGAACCGTCAAAAAGTATACGTTTTCAAGTATCAAAAATATTTTTATCTTTTGTTAAATATTAATTTAAAGAAAAAATTTTTTCAAGAAAACCCGACAAAATTTGTATTTATCGACTCTATTTTTTTACGCTTGACACTTTAAACTTTACTGCGTTCAATATTAAAATTTGATAGTTTTTTTTAGAATAAAATGTGTCTATTCCACAGAGAAATATATTATATGTAACTTTGACTTTAAAAATATATATAAAAGATATATTATTATAATATATCTAAAGATATATAAATTATAAAGATATATAATTATATATATATA
>UELV01136764.1:0-27263 GCA_900490015.1 Megastigmus stigmatizans
ATGCAATACTATGCAGTTCGCCCATTTGATCTAGTTTGATTTTAAAAATCTATTACATTCAATCCCATTACTTATTATCAGAAATTTTCACATCAAAATAGATTTAATAAAACAAGGAGCAATCCCATTCGATCCTGTAACTTTAGTGCCATCGCTTTTGGAACAGATTTAGTCCTATATGCAATACTATACAGTTTCCCCATTTAGACCGGTTCGTTTTTAAAAACCTATTACATTAAATCCTATTACGTGGTATCGGAAATTTTTACTTTAATATAGATTTAATAAAACAAGGAGCAATCCCATTCGATCCTGTAGCTTTAGGGCCGTTTCATTTGAAACTTATTCAGTCCTTTTTACTGTAATATACAATTCACTGATTTAGTCCTATTTCAGATTCAATATGTACGCTACAGCTGTTAAATCTGATTGTTTCGTATATCGAATATGTTCTTATTAACGCCCATATAAACCTTCTTTGAATTTCAAAGATTTCCTATTTAATCATATATCTAATAAGCCTATAAATAACAAAACTATTCAATCCAATTTAAATATTTAATTTTATTACATTTAATATGACTAATATAGAGTAACTCCGACGAGAATTTCCGATTCAATACTTCTATCTATTTGCAAATAGGATTTAATTGATATATCTGAGCAGGGAAAAGTAACTTTATAATTTTTTAAAACATCTCTTCAACGTTCCTTGCACATTATTTTTTTTTAAATTATACATAATTATTAAAATAAAAGATCAACAATTATCAGAGTATATGTATAAAGATATATGCATTTCGGCGTATCATATCATTAATTGACTGTAACACATGTGACCGTAACACAATATTTGAAGATGCTCAAATATGAACATCAAATCGGATGTGATAGTTGCCACGTTTCGTACTGCTCAATCCTTTCCAAGAAAGTACATGTGTGGAGTATATGTAAAAAACTCTATTTCTAGCAATGAATACCAGAAAAAAATATTCAATAAAGAAAATGTTATTAAATCTAACATTTATATGAAATATTAAAGCATTTTGATATTTTGAAAGAAACTACTCCAATCAGTAAATATTGTAAGAAAAAAGTTGTTGCGTTACGTCGTATACAAACTTTGATTAACTTTCACAGTACTTTTTCAGTAAAAAGATTCTTTGGAAGTTGTAGATGAAAATCGAATACTTTACTTGAAACTTCAAGAAATCCTAGAAATATAAGTATTATACTTAGCTCTTTTACATTTTCTTTTTACACTCTTGTGAAAAATCGATACTTTTCGAATCACAATTGTAAATCTATTCTGTTTTTGTCATAATTATTCTTTTTTATAAGTTTTGTATATAATGACACGGATAAATAAGCCTTGTAATTTTCAGCAAGGAATAAGTCTAAAATCTCGCAGAGATAATTTGAAAATTTATTTACAAATCGTACGTATACCTCGTGATACTAAATACTGCCCGAACAAATTTAAAAATTATGGAAATTTCGCAACATGCAGAAGTAACATTTAGATAGAATTCATCGCCATCTTACATATTTCGCATTGTTTACGGCTAAATGCAATTTTGAACCTACACTTCAACCATAAACAATGTCAAATATGTAAGATTGCGATGTGTCCTACCAAAATGTTACATGTGCTTGTTGCCACATTTGCAAATTTTTTTATTTTGTTCGGATATAATTAAGTACTATAGGATGCGCATACATCCATTTAAGGACATGTTAAAAATTATTCACTCTGATGATTGTAGCCCACTTAAAATGGACTTTTTTGGGTGTTACATTTTGTGAGTTGGTGAAAAAATTAAATTCTTACACGCAGCGGTTATGCTTAAGATTATTATTTATTTACCATACCAATATTGAATTAATTTTCAAATACAGTTCTATTTGAATTTCATCAACAACAAAGTTAAAATACTATTATTATAATTTTATCAGTTATTTTAAATAATCAGATATTTTATTTATTTTTAGAATAGCAGTTTCAAAGTATAAATTGGGACAAAATTAGTGACCAGCTAGACGTATGATGTCTCTTATTTCTATAAAATAAAAATTTCTATTTCACCCTTTCGTACTTTAACTTCTTTAGTATTATTATATATTTATGTGTAACTTTTTAAATATGAAGGAATTTTCTGAATATTATATTTCATATTTCCAAAGATTAATTTTATTTTATACTATAAGAAGCGAATAGATGGTATACTATAGAAGGATAATAACATGTATCATTGATGAGATTTCAGTCAACATTCAATTCCAAAACAAGTTGATTCGTATTATATTATCAGTAACGTAGAAATAAGAAAATAAGCAATTAAAATGTTCGGCATTTGAATTACATGGAAGCAGATACCGATAGCAAGACAATTATTTTAAGCAGAATTATATTGATTGCTTTTCAAATAATGGTGTGGACTTTATTCATCTATTCTCAGAAAATACTATTGTCGTCATTTCCATTTGTTTAATGCAGTTTTCCTTTTTATGTTTACAGGACAATAGTTATTATAAATGACGCTTATAAAAATTATTTAATTTAAAATATGCCGAGTCAAATTAAATAAATGCCAGATTGTTCGTAAAATATACTTTACCGAAAATGTTTTTAAAAATATTATGATTTAGTAAATCCCATCTTAATCCATTAAAGCCCATGCATAAACTAGCTGAGATAGCAACAAACTAACTGTGCCATCCTTTGCATAACTAAAAAATTAAATATACGTGTTTTTTAGTTATGCAAAGGATGGCATAGTTAGTTTGTTGCTATCCCAGTCAATTTTTGCTTAGGACTTAACATAGTCACTTTGACTCCCCGGCGTACGATTGTTTATCCGTATTTTACACTAACAAATTGGACTCTGAAAATAAGTATTATATAGGTTTTCGTCATGATTTTTTCCTTAGAATCGATTCTTGCAGTCAGTTCTTTAAAATTAGGAATTTTCTTGTAATTTGATTTAATAATTTTTTTATAAAATATTGCAAATTACAAAAGAAAAAACACGTATATTTTATTTTTTTAGTTATGTAAAAGATGGCACAGTTAGTTTGTTGCTATCTCAGCCAGTTTTTGCATGGGCTTTAATGGGTTAAAGGAATTCGTTACTTTATTACTTTTCTGCATAATACTCCATTATAAATTACTCAAATTTTTCATCAAATACTATTCCACATTTCCAAATTTTTACGTCAGTTTTGTAATATCACTTTGCAAATATGCTTAGTTCAAAGTGATATTTTTATAATTACTAAATT
Source organism: Megastigmus stigmatizans (assembly GCA_900490015.1). Classification (NCBI taxonomy): domain Eukaryota; kingdom Metazoa; phylum Arthropoda; class Insecta; order Hymenoptera; family Megastigmidae; genus Megastigmus; species Megastigmus stigmatizans. The sequence continues at coordinate 3,283 of UELV01136764.1, forward strand.
TAATCAAAATTATTAATGTAAACATTTATAATACATATAGTTTACCATATGCAAGCTAGTCCAATATTTATTCCGATCGACAAAGCGGAAAGCAAAGATTAATTCTAGGTAAGAATTTGAAATGTTTTAAAACGGCTAGGTATTTTGATGAGAATATTATCAAAAAATATAAAGTATTACTAAAATAATTTATTAAATTAATTTTTTATTGTTTTAGTATTATTTTTTATTAAACTAAAAAACAAATTGTAAATGAATTATTTATTGGTTTAGTAGAGTAGAATCACAACCATCTAACGAGTATACATTGAGCAAGAATTGTCATACGGAATGGGTAAATATATTAATATTAACATTGTTATATTCAAAAGTAACATACTTAGTAAAAATATATCATTCAGGTAGTTATTTTTAGTCCTTTTAGAAAATATCCTTATAGTTATACTTTTAGTTAGTAGAAAGATGAATTTCCTGTTACTAAGATCAATTCCCGGAATTCGCATGTGAATAATAATTTTGATCAGATCATCTTTGAAGGAAACTTAAAAAACGAATGAGCATCGACACTAAGAAATTTAATTATCTATTTATGTATATATCATGAATAACATACATTTACGGCATTCTAAATAGTTCTAATATTTATGTTATATAAAAATTTAAAAAGATCTTAAGAGGCCGCCAGTAGAGTACATTTACCGACATATTTTACGGTTTCAGACTTTTTTCGTTTAATTTTAATACATACAAGAATATACAGTAATTATTTCTTTCATTTTAAAAACTTGTGATTATTGAAGAAGAAATTAAGATAAAAACACGAAATATAAAGCCGTATCCTTGGAGTTTGCTAGCTAGGTATCACATTTTAGCAATCCCTAACGTGATTAAGATTTGATGAAGTTAATCTTTATTCATTGGATTCATTTAAGTACATGAATGTATAATTACGTTGCATACTCACAAATGGACATATTTTATGGCATGCAAAGAAATACAAATATTGTGAAAATATTAAAATGTGCAAGAAAATAGTCACAATACATAGACCCGCTCATTTTCTCATTTAAAACTTGTCATTCATGAAATTTTTCTTTACTAAACTACAAAGGTTGAAAACATTAATTTTGAAGTTCTTCAATGAATCCCACTAGCGTGTATTTTATTAATTACAGAAAGATGAAATCAGTTTTCTGGAACTAGATAAAAATATTTTCCTTTTAATGAAAATTCTTTTCCTTCAACTATTTATAAACGTACGCCGCTCCATTCATTGCGCAGACTGAATACGTAGGAAGCAGATTTTATTATCGGCTCAAGAATACATTTCACTTAAACTCAATGAATTATTATAACTTCCGTTATTACTTTTGCGTTATTATGATATAGTACCTGATAACGTCATCCTCGTGACTTATGCTCGACACATAACAAAGCGCAAAACTAACAAAACTTCATACATAAAATAATAGCCAACTTATTGCAGAGAAATTGTAATATTAAAGTGTCTGTATACAGTGTATACTCTATAGAGTGTAATAACAAAATCATTTAGCCAGTAATTTGATTTCTTTGTATTAAATCGCTGTCCATGTTGTAAGTTGAAAGCAGATTATGCAGTTAATGCTTTAACGGTCCATGCGTACTAACGATTCCGCATGTAATTGCTTTATTAGTCTGCGAGTTTAAATGAGTTTAGTTTCTTGTTCAGTCTTGTTTAATATTTGCATCATTCGAAATCTATATTCATCTTCAATTGTATTGTTACGTCAGCAATCTGTTCGCATATTCTTCATTCCTTGCACGCGTGACATATGAATGATAGCGTACGCAAATTATTATAAGCTAAGCTATTAAATACTATATACTGATAAAAGGAATCACCCAATTACGAAGTGAAACTTTTAGGTTCAATTTAGCTTTCAGTATTCAAACATTTTATTTACATGACTAATACTAAGGATTATGATGTATTTTGTCTGCGTTTAAAAATAGCCTAGTTATATCTTTTATTGGAAACAGTATGTCATGTTTTGACACCAATATTTTATACATAAGTGGCTTGATTAATAACATATCATTGAATATCCATAGGCAATATACCTTTTCAAATTGAAAATATTTTAAATTCAAAGAAATAAAAAAGAAAAGAAAACTATATTTACAAACAGGCACTTTTATGAGATAAAAATCCAGTTACCAACGAGTCTTTGATACTATTATCCATTTGTTAGTGAACAATGACGCATCAATTCATTGAGAATATTGGTTTGAATTCGCAGAAGTAGAAAAATGATGTCTCTATGATTTTATTTATGATTTTTTTATTAAAAAATTTTTACTTCATTTTTCAGTGGCTTTTTGATTAATCAATATATTGATGTTATTACTCTACGAATAACGAAAAACTTTTTAGACAAAAATATGACTAACCAATGCAAATGAATTGTATTGTGATAAAATAGGAATATGTTTCATATTAAACAAGGAAAAGTTTAAAATTTTATTTCCACAAGCAAAATATTTCTTAGTAGCTAACAAAAAATAATTGATTTCATGCGCAGGTAAACGCTATAGATAAATGAGCTATTTCTGAATGTTTTCATTTCTGATGCTAAATACTTATCTTATATTACGACAAATCAAAATTAGACTAAAATATTTTATCTAAATTATGGAAATGACACCATTTAAATTATCAGAAAATATCACAAAGGACCCAATCACCTTAAGGTTACTTTTATTATATTTAATATGTCAAGCACAGCTTTTAAGTAGATAAAGTCAACAAGTGATCGGACAAATATTACCTCTTTCCTCTTAAGTCTCTGCGATCTGCGATACAATAATGTTATGTGCGTTTAATCATATTATTTATTTCTAAGACATAAATCGTAATTAGGTATTAGTTCTCTTTCAAATTCTTCAAAATATTTTTCATAAAAATGGAAACGTGTAATGAATGTAATCCGTAAAAGCACAGAAATGTTCGTACTAAAGTTTCATATTTAAATTTATTTGAATTTTTTATAATTGGTTCTTACCCGCTCTCAACTAATATTTATTAAAATAGACAAAAATAATTTTGGTTTTTCTAGAATTTCGTGAAAATGTTAAGAAACACCACGTTAATGTAAGTAGGTATAAAACTAAAGAAATAATTTTGGGCATAATTGTCTATCATATCACTGTTTTAAGATTTAAGAAATTCCATTGCTTTTCGTAAATCCCAATTTAAAATACAAAAGAATTTATTAATTTTATTCTGAATATACAGAAAAATAGATATAATTTTGAATAAATATTTATCCGAATAGTTCTATTTAAACTATTCAGTTAATTTAAATCTCGTTCAATATCCCATTTATCCAAGATATAATTATGTAGATACAGTAATTATTTCTTAAATTAACGAAGCATTTAAGTTATGAAATAAATGGTTTGCGTATAAATTTCAGATAAATATTCATTCAAACTGAAATAATGTTTTACAGTGTACGTCTGATCCGAAACTACTTTTAGCTGATCAATAACTGGATCGGTGACGGTGATTTACGAAAGAAAATAACACATTAATAGAACCGTATGTACTCGTAAAGTATCGGGTAGTACGTCAGAGAAATCGGATGCGTAAGAAAAATATTTCTTGAAAAAAGAAATGGAGACCAGTGCTAGAAAATCAGTGGTCCTCTTCTATATTCAAAACCGCTGTCGATTCATTGGTATACATAGCTTCTTCGAATTTAAACGATTTTTTCAAACATGTATAAGTAATATATAAAGCCATCGGGTAATTAAGACTTAATGTATCATAAATAAATTAAGTCATAATTACATATACCTTAAAGTTTATAGTTTTAAAAATAACCCAAGAGCTACGTAACAAATTTTAATGAATAATGTTTTAAGTTATGGGTAAATGAAAGCTATTTAAAAAATTCTATTATAAAAAATATGTTAATAATATTCTCAATATTTAAAATTACTTTTATATAAATTTGTAAATAAATTAATAAATTATAATCTAGCCTATAGTTGTAACATTTTTAATAATCATTGCAAATTATTTGTGATTAAAAACATTTTTAAACGAATATAGGTATAGTAAATTTTATATAAGCGTCATTTATCAAAGAAGAACAAAATTTTAAAATATTAATAAGAAGATATTTTTAAACATTGATAAAATAATGAACTAACAAATGAATCTAATTGAATAACTTTTGTTTAAAAAGAACAAGAAAATACAACAAATTTAATTTATTAAATTTAAAAATCAATGCAACTGTTAAGAAAATATTAGCAATTAGAAAAATGAAGAAATAAAAAAACACAAATAATTTCTTTCATAATATTTAAATTGGCTCAAAAGTTAATAATTGTGAGAGATATAAAAATACTAATTATATATAAATTTTCATGAAGATTAATTCATTTTTATACGTGCTACTCGATCCCAGTACACACGATTTTTACTAATTAAGTAAGCTGCCGCCCGCTGATTGGCTCATCTTACAAACTTTTAACAATTAATAACTCGGAAACTATTTGTCAGATCGAAAAACGAGAAACATACCTGGTTCTTAGAATTTCGCGATCTATCGAATGGTATACAGCCAATGCGACAAAATCCTTCCAACCTGTATATATTAATTTTCTTTGACTCGTGGAAATTCTTATCAGCTTACTAATGTAAGGAGGTCCATAATATTCCGTGCCGAATTTTTCTTTTCAATATGTATATATATATGTATATTTACTTAGTAAATTTATTTAGTAAATTTATTTGCATAGTACTTATTAAGTAAATTACTTTTTTTTAGCTTCACAAAGAAAAACATTGCTTAAGTTATTGACCATTCACTGTTGGCAAACTGCTTCACCAAGACTTTTTACTCAATAAAAAATTAGATACTTCGAGTTTAAGTAGTCTGGTTATAATGTATGAGTTTGACTTTACACGTGTATATAGGTGAAGCTTTTAATATCAATATTTTATAGAAAAGAATAGAGCAAAGTTGAACATTGGCATTGATTTTCACAAAGCACATATTATTTGCTCAATTTAGACCCAATGTTTTGCCCTATTCTCATTTATATTTATATATTTTATGCTAATGAAAATGATAATGTAATTTTTTTGTACAGGATAAAAAGAGATCGTTTTATGCAATTAGCAAAAGAAGCTGTAGACATCTTTTCAACTGATGAGCAGCCAAGAAACGCAGAATTGTTTTATCATTCGCACAAAGCTAGCACAGAAACTGATCAATTTAATGGTACAGGAGGAACTTTTTATAAAAAGTATCTTAATATTAGAAAAAAATTAAGAAAATTAAAAATCATAAATACTGACCAGCTTGAAACAGGTAATTTGACTACAAACCCATTTTTAATATTTAACGTTAATGATTGCTTATGCTATTAAAAGTTGAGTATGCAAAATGATCAAATCATTTAGGTGAAACAAATGAGGATGAAACTTTGAATTGGTTAAATGCTAATGATGAATTAGAGGACGAGGATGATTATTAATAAATGGGACAGTACTTTTTCTATTAGAGAGTCTTGTACAAACGTAGACAAATACTTCTTAACTTATAAATTTGGGCTTAAAATATATACCTTTAAAATATCAATGTTTATTACAATTTTTTCTTTAAAATGAAACTCTTAATTGTTAGATAATACTTATTACATAAATATTAAGTAATGAAAAATACATGTTTCGTAAACAAATATTGGTCGCAAGTAGCACCGCATGTAATAATAATTTCCAAAGGCAAAAGAAATTCATTGAATTTTATTGTGGTAAATGAACAAAATTTTTCACCAGAATGTTTGACTTTATTTTTGCTACCAAGGATTTTGAAGCCGATATTTCGCAAACTAAAATCGTCTGAATGTACATATGGTACAACTATACAAGATGTACAAAATGCATTCATTTTAAATGTCGAGGTATGTAATTTAGTCATTTATAGAAATTGATTAATGAAACCCATTATTTAATATCTATGCTTAAAAGTTTCCTGTATTTTGAATGAAGTTTAATCAGATCTACTTTTAAGTCTCAACATTTATTTGTTTCAATCATAAATTTCTACCGAGGATATCACTTTTAATCGTATTTAAGTACGTTTTTAATTAGGGATGCTATTATTTTAAATATAATAATTTTTACGTAATTATTTATATTTTCAGACAGTTGATGAATTGAATTTATTTCACACTAAAAGAAAAGAAAACATTTTAATTATAAGAAATTAATATCTTTTATATTAAGGGGAAGTCGGAGGACTCTGTTTATCGATAGAGAATAGCTAATTTACGAGTCACGGTTTCATATTTTTGTCCTCGCATATTTAATGAAATGTTCTAAAATTTAGTAGAAACTCCGAAAATTCATCATAGTATTGGGCTAAACAGAGAAAATTGTGAACAGCCGGGAAAAGTTAAAAAGTTACTTGCTGCATCATGCGACTATTCACTTCGGCAGCTATATTAGTGCCGCCATCAGCTTTAGGAATTGCACATGTAATTATAACAAAAATATTAAGTTATTTTCTCAGAATAACTCTGTCGAGCACAATTCTTACAACTGAGAATTAAAATTTAATTTGACCGTCGAACTCTCATATATTTTACAAAAAGTAATGAAACCGATTTCGAGGTGGACGCACCAAATTTTGATGCCATCTTGAATCTCGCCACTGACCGTTTATTATAAGTTCACTTCGAAAGCAAATGGTGCCGAGATGAAAATAGTTTTTGACGTAGTAAGTTATTTTTTTAAGTTTTTTCGGTTTTTCACAATTTTCTCTGTTGGGAAGAATTCAGTGAATTTCTAGAGTTTCTACTAAATTTCAGAACATTTCATTCAGTATACGAGGAGAAAAGTGTGAAACCGCGAATCGCAAATATCTATACTCCATGGGTAAAACAGAGTCCTCCAGCTTCCCCTTCATGCCCAAAAAAAAAGTTTTTTTAGCTTGTTTAAGCGTTTTAAATCATTTTTTCACTTTTATTTTAAAATTAATCACTCCTAGCAAAAAATTTTCAAGAGAGAGTTATGTTTCTTTGTATTGTTGAACTTTTACATTTAATACTTTTATGATAAATTAATATTTTTTAAGTTAATGCTCAAAAAGAGGTCTTTTTTTATAAGTATAGAAATGACAACTCCTCGACAGAAATTTATTAAAATTTTCCAACGTTACGAGCGTTTTCTACGGTCCTCTTCAGTATTGCGCTAGGTTTTTTTAGTCATATAAGCGTTTTTGATCGCTTTTCCACTATTATCTTGGAAGGAATCGCTCCTATTTTTATGCTCTACAACTTTTACGTTTAACACACTTTTCTGAGAAATTAATATTTTTTATGTTAAAGCCCAAAAAGCTGTCATTTTTAGCTAATTTAAGCATTTTAAATCGTTTTTCCACTGTTTTTTGAAAGGAATCTCTCCTAGTGAAAAATGTTTAACAGAGGAAAGTTTTGTTCTTTTATGCTCTACAACTTTTACGTTTAACACTTTTATGCGAAATTACTTATTTTTATTTTAAAGCAGAGATCCTTAAAAAATGATTCTATTTCGTTTTCTGAAAAATTTTTTTTTCATCATTACAAAGTTTCCTCTATGAGGAAGAAGTGACCTAAACCCTCTAACCACCCCCTCCCCCCCCCTCATCGATATACACGTGCGACATTTTTTTTTGCATTAGGCTATAAAACACAAGTGATGTCGAAAAATATGACATCTTCCTGGACACGAAACATTTTGCAATAGCTTTTACTTTCGTGTTCAATTAGGCTTCGATTTTTTGCTGAAAAAACGAATAATTGTGCGGATAAACTAAATAGTTTTACAAATGCTAATAAAAAGACGTTTTTCAATATTTTTTGTTGTGAGAAACTAATATTAGCCACTAATTGCCTGGAGCTATGGATACTCGGTAGCGATACGTCACATTGACACGCCCCCTTTGTTACAACAAAAACATACGTCATCTTAGAAATGTAATTTTATGAAAGTCACTGTTTGCTTACGTTCCTCTGCACAACTCCCTGCCAGTACCTCTGAAAATATTTAGTTATTTGTATTGTCTGTATTTAATATTCCCTCTTTGTATTGTCATGCACGTGTTTTTATCGCAAAGTCCAAAGGTTTAACGTTACTTAAGTATTCTCCGTTCAAAAATTTAGTGACAAACACGTTGACACAGTTCAATTACTTAAGCAAAGAAATGTATCCTAAGAATTTAGTAAGAAAAATTCTTGGATACTGCGTGACGATTTACCTTAAAAACATAATGCTATGATACCGCGTCGCATTAATGAATTTTTAATGATGTCTCGATAACACAAATGTCAATAATAACCAATTAGTTCTGATGAACAGTGATTTCTCTGACGGTCGGTATTACCTCTTACTCGATCGCTACTTTTCAATATTGCACGATTATCTCTTCTCCAGTCATTTAAAGCTGAATAAACAATTTCTTGATTTGTTATCATATTTGAACTCATTTATCTATTTCGAGAGATTCTATTTAAGAGGATGTGCTATAATCGGGAAGATTCCTACCTTACCGATCCTTGCATTTAATGAAATATATAAAGAGAGAGTAGTTTTTAACAAAAACTCTCTATTGCTATCTCGGTAATGATGTAAACATTACATGATGTAATGATGTAACATTAGCGAAATTCAAGTTTCATGAAATTCCATCCACAATTCACATATTTGTCCTAGGAAATTTCGGAAATAAAAATCGCGATGAATTACGAACTAAAGTTTTATGAAACTTGAACCACCTAATTATTACATCATTATCGAGATGGTAACTGAGAGTTTTTTCGAAAAATTCATCTCTATATCTTTGTACATTTCGTTTAATGTAAGAACCGGTTAGGTAGGAATCTTTCTGACCATAGCACTTTAAATATCAGTTTGAGCATTTCCAGGTGCTTCATAATTATTCGTACGATATAATCTACAAGTAATATAAATTTGCGAAACAAATTTTATATATGCATTTATTATATAATACATATAATAAAAAATGAAGTAGAGCCGTACGAAAACGATTCCTGATTGTATTCAATTGGAAATTTTCTTGACTTTTTCTATTTTATATCATAAATACTTGCATTAAAAGAGTTAGGTTGAAATTCTTTCTTTTTTTATTAAAACAAAAAATTTAAAACGAATACATTACCTATTAACGGAGGCTGCTAACAATTTTAAGGATGATCTGGTTGTATAATTAGACCCAAAAGTCAGTTTAAAAGTTTAAGCTTTTATATTTTCAAAATATAATTTTTATATAGAAGTCTACTAGTATTGAAGAAAGAAACCGGTTAAAACTTGGGTTTATAAGTATTTTCTAACTATATAAAGTTTAATTTGACAATCTTTTGGCTGTGAATTTGACTTTTTTTACCATGTTAATCCTAAATTGCTTAGTTTACGCATAACATGTTTGAAGCATAATTAGGTATTATTTACAAAATTTTAAGTGTTTGGTACTGTTTTTCTTTTAGTTTTTTCTCGATTATACATACCTATATGTAACATTGTGCTAAGAAATTGTTAGATTCTATAAGAACGCATGTTAAATTGACATTTATTCTTATCAATTATTTTCAAACGAACTCAATCCTAAAATTTTGTGGGTAATCTTGTATTATTCAAGTATGTGTCATCATTTCAACCATATAGCACGCTTGAAAATCCATTTTCAATCACCTCCATACAATTTTTTGTCTCCGAGATATTCCAATTTAAAGTTACAAAACGTATTTCAAGAGCAAATAAATTGAACAAACAAATTATGGCTTTGAATGCTTGACAACTTTAAATTAGCATATTTTGGAAACAAAAAACCGTGTGGATGTGATTCAAAATGGATTTTGAAGGACTTGATAATATCACTTACAAACAAAAATTGAAAAAAATTTTTAACATTGTAATTTAAGAATCTCGAAATTGTTTTTTTTTTAGTCATCTGGAAAATGCGCAGGGCGAGTCTTGTTTTTTGCAAAATATATAGGAAGAAGATGATATCTCAATTACAGTTAAGGGTACTTTTTGTGGACCTGTGTTCAAAACTCAAACTTTAAATTTAAATATCTCAATTTTTAGTACCATAACGTGTACTAACATTTTTAGAAATTAATAAGGTGTACCAAAATTAATTTGTATGCATAATTTAAAGAAAATCTATCTAAAATCAATTTTCCGGAGAACGTCCTTAAGAAAGTTATTAACCAAGACATAAAAATTTTATCTGTATAATTAATTTTAAAAATATATAATTTTTATTTACACTGATGCTTATAAAAGATAGTAAAAACTTTAACACTTTTGTGTTAATATAAAAACACTTAGGCAAAGTAATTTTATAAATATGTTACAGCCTCAGATAATGTATACATCCAATTTGTTGTAGTTTTAATCTACAAATTCAACAATCTATATATACTTAGTAAATAATTAAGTGTTATTAATAAAAATTATGAATAATCGCTAAAACCATATGCAGGTTTTATCAGTACACAGCATCTTCATTATATGATGCAAAAATTATAAATAGAAAAATATTTACATTCATTTTTCGACTTAAAATTCCCTGAGATGAAAATTCAATTAACTTACATTAATTGTACTTTATAATTATGTAGATGTATATTAGCATTACATTTCTATTAATAATATAAAACGAAACGCAGTGATGCATAGTTAGTTTGTTATTGTAAAGTAAAAAAATAAAATGTTAATAAAACTTAATCGTTAAAACAGGAAGTATGTAATTCTTTAAATTATACTAAAAATTTCATCAGAGAAGTATTGTTTATTATTAATACGATTGATTGAATTATAGTGTCATTAATTTTGTTAATCATTTATTCCTAAATTTCTTTCTTGACTCGGTCTCAAAACTTATTCATCATAAATGCTGTAGGCATTAATTAATTGGCGAGATAATTTTGAGAATCATCGGCCTACGACATGTGTTCAATGACGTTATTAAACATGTTTTAACATCCAGCAGTATGTTAACAGTCGCAAGATTTAAAGGTTCCTATAAATCAAAAACTTTCTGGAAAACGCATTAGTAACGAATGAATGAATCTTAATTAATCAGGAAACCAGTTTTATTTTCCTCGTATAATAATTAACGCTTATCCGTTTATCCGTAAATTACCGACAATTATCGATTTTTCCGATTTTACTAAGATATTTTTTTCTCTTTTTTCTAAAGCTTCTTCTTGGCTCTTAGTATCGCCTTTTCGCTATTTAGTCTAAATTGAGTACTATTAGATATCACCGATTACTTTTAAAACTAGGAACGTAATTAAAATGAAAAATTAAATTAAATTATTTTGTGCTTCCTTCGCTTTTCAAAGAAAATATTAATATGCAAGTTAAGCACTCGAAGGACGCGTGCAGAATTTCTATAGAAAATTCGGTGAAAAATGAAGTAGATTTAACAATGAAGTCAGAAGTATGCGCACGTTATCAAAATGTATACATGAATATGCGTATGAGAACACGACAAACACAGCTATCAAATAACACACGAGACCGATAAAAATGATTTTGATTACGTAGTTTAATAATTAATAGCCTACTCAGTACCACAAAATTAATTTCGCAAATTTTGTGATACACAATATAGATCCAAACGACCTGCGACGAATTGTGCAACACACAAATGCTTCTCAACTGTCGCACTTCACGTTGACAAACAATGGCTTTTTAAACAGGTACAAAAATAATGTCACAAACTTCGCGTATGCCTTCCAACTCATTTCTTCTTCTTCAATAGCTCTTGTATCTGCAGTAGCGACTTGCCTTTCGTCTCCGGCATGCAGAAAATCGCGTACGGCACTGCCATGGCGGTGATAACCGCGTATCCAAAGAAAACGTAGGATTCTCCAAATTCATCAACCAGTGGTTGATAAGTTTTCGTGACCAGTAGAGCCGTGAATGCCGTCACCAAGTTGGACATGCAGTTTGCTATCGATTTAACGCTGGCTGGATAAACTTCACTGGATACAATGCCGGGAATGGAGTTGAGACCAAAGACGAAGGTGACGATGAAGAAGAAGAGCGAGAGGAGGGGCAGCCACTGGGATCCTGGCCACTCGAATCCAGACTGTAGAAGGAAAAAGTGGGTACCCAGAGCTGACAAGGATATCGATACACCGATACTCGAGAGTATCAAGAGAATGCGTCTGCCGCACTTGTCGTACAGGCCAATTGTCAGTATAGCGGAGATGATGGAGGTGAAGAGAGCGTAGGTGACAGCCGACGATGGGTTGATCAGGTTGAACTTACTGCGCACTAGGATCGTCTCCATATAGAAGAGGATCGTGTTGAAGCCACAACACTGCAGGAAGATGAATAACATCATCACCAGGAATGTTGCTCTTCTCACGTGGCTCTGTTTAAATTCGGCTGAAAGATATGAATAACAGTTGTTTTAATCAGTTTTTGCGTGATATGCATAGAGGTGAATAAAAATTTTGCATTTGAACTCACAAAATGTGTGTTCGCGTGCAGAATATGCATGAAAAATCGTAAATTTTGTATTCACTAAACTTAATAGTTTTATACATAATTGGATAGAAGTCTATACAGCATTGGTAAGTCTCATCATAATAAACAAATATTTCATATTTTAAAACTTATTAATTATAATTAAAACGTAAATTGATAAAACCTGTACTTTTAAATGATTAAAATTAAAAATTAAAAACTTTTTGATTTCAGAATCTTAGAAATATTGAATGAGGTAGATATTCCTGTTTATAACTATATTTCCATTTTTGTGCTCATTCTAGAAGTGAAATAAAGAAAAAAAATTAATGATAACCTACAACGTTTTATCATTTTAATCATAAAGATACCTATAACAATAAACGAAAATTATAAATTCCAATTTTAGATTTTACAGTCTTGCAAATATTGAATAAAAAATTTAAATAATAAATATTTAAAAAAAGATATGAGTAAAGAAACTGTTGAGTAATAAAAAGTAGCTTCACGAAAGTTAAATAAAAGTATTAAAAAATTACTATTAGCTTATCAATGCGGCAATTCTCTAAAAAGCACAAAAATAGGTATGTATATATGCCTACTCTATTAAAAAAAATTACAATAACTTATTATTTATATTTTATTAAAGTAAATAAATAATAAAATAAAATAATAATAAATTTAATTAAAAGTCGAAAAAATACATCAGGCTCAAAAATTGCATCAGAAAATTAAAAAAGTTATCTTCAATATGAGCTCATGCATAAATTCCTAACAGATAATACGTATAATATGTAAACATGAGCACTAAATTAATTTTCTTTATTTAAAATTGTTAATCTCTTATTAGTTTTACCGGGTTATCTTTTGATTTAAATTTTGTATGTGCTTCTTAAAAATACGTAAGGTAATCCTGTTGAAAATATTTTCTTGAATTTCCATGTAGAATCCAGTTTGGATCAAACCATGTTTTATGATTTAGTTTCTTACTTATTGTAATTTAATGTATTTTTAGTATGAAAGTTGAAGGAAACCCAACGAAAAAAGTTTTTCTCCATAAAAAGGTTAAAAAAACAACATGAAAATGTATTTAATAAAATTGATTTCAATACATTAATCTTTTTGTTGAATTTTAAAAATTTGCTAAGTATTAATTATTACATTTATATTTTAGTTTAAAAATTATGTGCTTGAATTGTCAGTAGTTGACAGAGTAAAGTTAGAAAATCGACAGGTCCTTAAAAAATCGATTATATGCGCAGAACTTGACGTATTGGTGATCACTGGCCGTGTAGTCTTCCAGGCCATGTGTTCTGACGACAGGGACCAGCCGGTGTTTAAGACCACCAGTCTCGAGATGATCTCATCTTAGAGGGAGTCCAGTTTTTCCTGGAAATCCCCGATTTCCTCTTTCAAGGTAAGGTAGCTGCTGACGTATGTAATGCCACCATCCCTCACCTAGTTGAAGCCACTACCAGATCCATGTAACACTATTCGAAAGTGCTGTGGGTTCAAGATCTATATGGCCGCGGTGCCGAGAGTGTCGCGATACCAGCCTGCCTTACTTCTCCAAAGGGTGGCCTGCAGGACCTTAACCGTTTCGGTGAGTTCTGTTAAGGGCATCCCGGAAGACGTTGCAGTCTCCAGACCCAACATGTTTCGTTAAATTCCATCCACAATACAAAAACCGGTAAGGTAGGAATCTTTCCGACCATAGCACCTCCTCTTAAATCCTCAAAATAATGAAATTATGGTCATCTCTTTATTTAAGATTCTAATAAAACTATTGAACATCGAATGTCCTTTAATTCAGAAGTCGATATCAATCTCGTGCCAAGTTTTGACCAAATGATGCGAGAGTACATTATTTTCGCTCAATTACTTGAAATGATGGGAGATAAATTACAGAGACAGAAAAATTCTAATTGGCCTCAAGAATTACAATTATTATTCTCATTAAAACCAAGAGTATATGGGTGATGCTACAACTTACTGCGATATTTTCTATGACGTCAGATGGAGATATTTACATACCTGATTGATATGTAAATATACGTAACAAAACAAAAAGGAACTGCAAAAAGTTAATATTGTGAATCCAGATGTTAAACCATGGATTTATCCTTTGTTTTGATAAATAATAAAAAAGTAGTAAGAAAAGAATATCATAGTTCAATCCTTTTATTATAGGTCGTCGTTTATTTTATTGAGTTGATTCTAATGTAAAAATTGAAAAAGAGCGTATGGAATATCGCAAATCACACTAAACAGTTACGTATTACAAGTTATTAAAGAATAATGAATTATTAAGAAATGGCAATGATAATATTTATATATCATTGCCATTAAAATATAATAACTTTTATATGACGATAGTAAAAAAATGAATGGATTGAAAAAAAATTAATAAGGATTTATTACCTGGTCAGCAAACATCTGGTAGACCCGATACCTGCGTTCGTGTATTTCGTTTAAAAAAAAATGTTCTGATTGATTTTATTGTAAAGATAAAAATTTTGGACAAGTTTCAACTTTTATATATTCAATTGTATTTCAAAAACGAGGCTTACCACAGTGTGATATGCTGATTACTTTATCTCCACAAAAATAAACTAATACAACAGATAAAGTTAATGGATTCATATCTGCAGAAATACCTGATCTACAAGTCAATTCAAATTTACACAACATAGTTATGAAAATTATTTGTGGAGATTGGTGTTCAATTGATGGTTCAATTAATGCTAAAAACATTTTGTAAAAACATTTGAAGATGAAATATTGATCGATGCAAATAACTAGATAAATGATTTATCGTTCAAGAGATACTAGCAAAAACTACTCTCGCCCAAATCAATTATATTCAATAAATAATTGTTTTGTAGTTCCTTACTGTCCAGTATCATCACTAATGTTTAATTTTGTCATTTACACATCATTTGCATATTTATACAAGTACATATGCAAAGGATATGATGCAGTACCTGTGATTATTAGTAATTTTATTCTGCAGACGAAAAACGTTTTGAAACCGATGAAATAAACCAATTTATTGAAAGCCATTACATTTTACACCAGAAGCAGTTTGGCGAATTTTTTCGAAACCTATATATGATATCAAGTCAACCGATTTTCTCTGCGATTTTTTTACAGATCAAGCTGATATTTTAGGAATTTCCTTATTATGTTATAGAATAGAAACCTTCATATTTTGGATCTTATCCACCCAAATGCTTCCAAATAGCACGACTTCTAAAAATGACGAAAATCGTTTTTATAGTTATAAAAAAAAAATCAATTTCTCTTGACGTATAAAAAGACGAAGTTGAAGAACTAAAATATATACACTTTTTTTTTAATTAAATAGTTTTCTCTAAGATCAAATTCTCCCAAGTTAATCATAGAAAAATAACTGAAATTGACAAAAAACATCGATTTTCTTTCATAACTTGAAAAGAATTGATTTCCTATCAAAGTCTTACATGTAAACTTATGGAACATAATAAAATAAAACTTTTCTCTGTTGAACACTGTTTGCTAGGAACGGCTCTTTTTAACATAATAGTGGAAAATGGTCCAAAACGGTTAAATAAACTAAAAAGATCACTTTTTATGATTTAACATGAAAAATAATAATTTGTCACATAAGTATTAAATTTAAAAATTCTAGAATAAAATGAAACAAAGTTTTTCTCGATTAAAAACGCTTAAACAAGCTAAAGAAACCTAATATAGTTTGCGAGCCCAAAGCGCGAGCACCCTGTTCATGCTTTTCTAACCTGCTAATTATAATACATGTGTATATCTTACTCTGCAATTATTAATAAACATAAACAGCGAAACGCTTTTAATTTTATAATTATCAATTAATTAATAATAATTAATTAACATATTGCACGCGCAAATCAAAGAATATATAAACATCTATATTATTTACGTATAATATACGTGTAACATACTATAAATACATTATAATTATTATTAATATTAATTCTATGCGCACGGTACGCGCGCTAATAAATTTCTAGTAAAATGTAAATATTACTGGGGCTGTTATACGCTTATATCACCAAACCTATAGCTTTCCAATCGTATTGACATTCACGCATTTTAAAATAGTAGTTACTTATATTAATTAGGTTTCCAGCAGTTCGCGTAATAAGTGGGCTTTTTTACAGTTACAGGTATTACTATTTTATAAGAGATTAATTAATTTTTTAAGGTTGCTATTTTTTTATATATTTCAAATACTTATACTAAAATAACATGGATAAGATAAGAACACGTTTTTTCATGCTAACTCATGCTGAACATAAATAGTATATTAAAAAAGAACATAACTGTGATGCTGCAATAATTGGGACATTTATGATGCAACATTTACGTTTTGTAATTTATATCTTTTATAATTAGGAATAATTTATTTTTGTGTTGATGCAGTATTACTATAATTCAATTAACATATAGTACTTACTGTTAATTATATATTATTATAAATATTATAATATTGCGAGCTTACCTAATTGTTCCATGAAAGTAGTATCATTAGCACGATTTACGAATTTGGTGATTTCTTCAAGCTCCGAATCCACTTCATTACTACCTCGATACCATGATATAGATTTTTTGGCTGCTTCATAATTCCCAATTTTAACCAAATGATGAGGAGTATCGGGTAAAAAGCAGAACAGAATTACCAGAGCCACACAAGGTATGAAGTAAGTTATACTGGACAAAAACAGACTTAGGTATGATCCTGTGATGCTGGCCAAAAGATCTCCTACAGGACCACCGCAGATGGCGAATGAGACAAGAGTACCCCTGTTCAAAATAAATGAAAATTCTTATCTAAATTTTTTTTTTTCAAATGTTTTTACATGATGTTTAAGATCAGTGCTTTAGATGATCAAAGTTTGACAAAAAAATAATGTTACATTTCCACATTGGAAAATATAGTACGATTAATTCGCCATTAAAAAGAAAATATGTACATTTGCACTTTGTATCATCTAATTTAAAGATACAATAAAGGAAATTGTTGCTTCACAATTCAGGGCATAGATTGCAAAATATATATTTAAATAGATTCTGAGAATTAATTTATTAGTCAATGTTTGATTACTGATCACGCGAGGGTATTGTGACGTAACGAAACCCCCGTAGCGAGCTTAGATTAGACAAATAAGCAGATTGTTTTATCGTGTACTTTCGGTTTAAACATATGCATAAATTATTGATATGTAGGCTTATGTAAATGTCATTGTCAAACGATATAGTAACTATCGGAACAAAGATATCAGAATTTTTAAGTAGCAGTATCAATTATTTATATTACTCGCCAGAAAATTTCACTGACGTTCTCCGATTCCAGAGTTTCCTGATATTTTTTTTAAAGGTAACCTCCTAAAAGCTCTGTTCTGATCAGCAGCTGGACTTAAAGTTGCTTTTAAAATAAAGTCGGTAAAATAGAAAAAATGATCTTCTTGAAAAATGTCGATTTGTGTCTCAGATGTCTATTATAAAACGCATGTAAAAATAAAAACTATGATTTGGCGAGTATATATATATAAAAAAAAAAGTAATTTATCAATAAAATTAAGTTTTTGTTTCATTACTAATTATTACTGATTTATCCATTTGCTTATTTTTAATTTGTAAAATTATTACAATATAAACTAAAATTAGTTTAATTTATTCTGTAATGAAATTGAGAAAAAGAAAAAAAACTTAAAACATCATTTTCGCATTGCCTAATTAATTATTAACGTTATGAATTTGTTATAATTGAGACCCCCTGTAGACATAAACAAGATATACCTATTGTCATAGTTGCGATGATTTACTTAATTCCAGCTGAATTCCTTTCTCATCGCAATCCAAGTAAAGAAGACTCGTAAAATTTTACCTGATATCAGCAGCAGCAATCTCTCCCAAATAAATGTTGTAGCAGCTGTAAAGAAATCCAAAACCAATTCCCAGGATAATACGAGAGCCACACAACCAGATCGGAGAATCGGCAAGGATCATAACAACCCATCCAAGAGCCATGGGTGTAGCAGCTAATAGAGTAGTTTTTCTGCTACCGCATAAGCTAAGTGACACAGAGCCTAGAATCGTGCCGATAATTCGCCCAACGTATAGCAGTGATACAACCCATGAAGCTTCGGTCAAAGTTAGCGGTAGAGGTGAATCTTCTGCAGTTAGCCGAGTCAAATAGGGTGAACTCCAAACGCAGAAGACGCCTATTTGCACCATTAACGCCCATACTGAAACAAACGACTTATAATCGTAAAGAGAAACTTATGGCTGATAAATATGTTTAGCAAAGTAGACACAGATAATGACAGCTACTTTACTACTGTTCTTACGATATAGACTTTAAACATCTATCAACTGAATTATTGAATAATTGTGGCACTTTATATTTTTTATTCATATCATTCAATACATGAAATGATAAAAGATATATGAGGTGACATTGATCTAATCAAATATTAATATATTTTCTTGATAAATCTTTTTAATCGCATTCTTGCAATAAAAGAGTCATTGAATAAAAGAAAATTTGACATACAACTTTTTAAGATAACTGATGTCGTATAAAATATAATATACATAAAATTTCTCTCGTTTTTGATAAATAAAATTTTTTCATAATACATAGTTAAAAAAACAGTACCTCCAAATGCTGCTAACGTCTGTGGATATAGCCGAACGATTTTGGATAACGAAATCATTTTAGTATTGCTAAGTGGAGCAAGTAATTGTGTTGTATCTCCCAGCAATCGATGAACAAACCCGTACTTTAATTTCAGCACAGCGCCGAGACTTTAATGTGATAAGAGTGCACATTATAAATTACTGAACTGTCGTATGGAAATTAAAAGAAAGCGCTGAGATACTCACCCAAGTACTCTTTATGCTCAACAAATTTCTTTCCGTGATTAATCAAGAGTGACGAACGGACCAGTAGGTGCGTTCTTAAAAAATGGTGTGGAGAAACAATATCAATGTTACGAATATGTTACCGCTCCCGAGCATATTATCTTAAATATATTGATTTAACGATGTCATTGGAAACATTCAGGCCATAAATAGCACGTTCAAGCTTTATTCTATTCAGCAGGAGATGTTTGCGCTTCGGAAAGCTGAAAAGCTGTGTTCGTTTATCGAATGAATTGTGTTGACTGAATTCCAGGCCAATGAAAGTTAATTTATGAGAGTTTTCTAGTACATAATATCGATTGAACGGTTAATTTTGCATCTCATTTCACTTGCAGTTTAGCACTTTTAATATCCAGGATAATGGCAGATTTTATTAATATATATATAGATTTGAAAATTGATCTTTAAATATATCTATATATTTAAGGGTTGATTGTAATGAAACTATGTGATTGAATTTCCATTCGACAAAATAATGAAGAAATGCATCCATTTGAAAATACATTTTTAAACATTGAAGAATCATTATACTAATCAATAAATAGGATAACGATTTTCAAATTCTGCCGACTATTATGATGTAATAATTGTAGTGGTTCAGTATATAGTAGCTGTAGTAAAAATATCTAGTATCGAATAGGTAGTTAGAATTTAATATCAACTATTATAAAACAGCTGTATCCATTGAAAAACTATATTATAAATTTAAATTTTTAAATTCGTAAGCTATAAATTAAGTCCGATAGCAAGATATGTCGTGGAAACGTTGTCACTTCAAGGAAGCTTTCAAATCAAGATACGATTCATTTCTCGAATTTACAAAACTGTCATGACAACACTCTACAAATTTTTATGAAAAGTTATAAATCTTGTCAGCTATGCTCAGTAATGCACTTTTAAGATCTAAAAATAGTGTTCTAGTTAAAAAAATTGTCTTTTTCTGTAATAGTGTAAAAGAAGAAATAAAAAATATAATAAAATGAATGTTTTCAGCATTTGAAATATCTCTATATTCATAAACACTTCCTTTTCAGGCATGACTTAAAAATAATTGGTATACACTTAAAATATCGCTACCAATTCATTGGCACTTAGCTTCCTTTAACTTAATGTTTTGTACCAATATACATTTATTATATATTTTATAAATAAAGTAAGTAATTGACTATAATATAATAACCAAAATTTTTTACACGAATATTAATTTATTAGATATTCAAGAATCATTGATTATAACATAACCTAAAATTTTTAAACAAATTTCATTCATTAAATATTAAAAAATTATAATTCAATAAATAATATTTTAAAACTATTTGATAATACAAATAAAATGAGATATTAAACATCAAATTCCATCAATTCATTATTGAAATATAAATATTTGAAAAAAATCTTAAAAATCAAAAAAATTGAAATATCTTCAAAATTTATTAACCAAATGTATAGACAAAATATACAGCTGTCAAGGAACAAAAATGCTATTAATACATAAAATTTTGAAAAGTTTTGGACAGTTTTACACCTGTTATCGAATCCCATAGAAAACTGATTTTTTTCATAATATTGTTAATTTCTCATAAAATATGTGTAAATGTATTTATAATTAAAGTTTTTTTATATTTTTGCATATAACTGAAAATATGGATTGATTAAATAGATTTATTTTCATAAATTTAACAATAAAAAATATATTTTTAGCTGTAAATTTTATTATTAGATTTGTATTAATTAGTTATATTTTTTTGTTTTGTGTATTGTTATGTGTTGTTAGGTACTTACTCTTTATTTCATCGTAATGATAATAATTTAATGATTCAATTTTAAAACTTTGGTATAAATTCACGGCTTGGAACAAAACATTAAGTTAAAGGAAGCTAAGTGCCAATGAATTGGCAGCGTTTTTTAATATTAATATAAAATATTTATTGATGATTATATGCTTATTTTAATGTTTTCTTAATTATATTATTCTAAGGTTTGATATTACGATTTTTTTCGAAAAGATAAACGTTTTATTTTCTTAAATTGTATGATAATAATTTTTTAACCTAATATCATTTCGGTCTGTCCATTTGTTTGTTTTAAAAACATTATTTCTATTTACTTTTTAAAATAAATTTATTTTACAATAAATTGATTTTTTTAATTCATTTATTTAAGATTCTGAATTCGTCATTTGTCCAATGGCCTCGCTTTGGCCGCGTATCTAGATGATTTCAAGACTTTTATTTTTATTAGTAGTCTTCTTTGTACAAATCTAATAATAAAATTAAGTTTTTGTTAAAAGTTTACGGTACAAAAAAGATGTATTTTTTTAGATCTTGAACTTAGTCTATTTATACTTCAAGATATATTAATTTATTTCCAAGTTATAGCGAATAAACGATTTTTCGACATTTTTAAATGGCATTTCGAAGAATTTCAATGGATATAGCCCAAAATAGGAAGGTTTTTGTTCTATTATATATAATTATATTTATTGTCATAAACCAACAAATATAGACCCAATGAATCAGTTTTTTTTAAATTAATAATTTTAAGACAGCATAAAAGTTATTATGAATTAAGTTTATTATTTCAAATAACTTTAAAAGATGTAATATCTTTATTACTTGGATTAGATTCATGAGTGATCTGAAACATCGCAATGACCCTCAAAAGAATTAGGGAATTTTTTTACACCACTTGATTTCCGGAATAATTTTGATGGTACTAGAAGATTTCTGAATGGTACAGAAATTCACATTGACAAGCCTATCGTACCAACAGCAAAGCAGAGCACTTTTTCAACTTACATGAATAAACCTACAATCAAAACATTGATTTTTGCATCTCCTGGAGGACTAATCACATATACATCACCTGCATATGGAGGATCCATAAGTGATCGACAAATTATGGAAAGATGTGATCTAATACAAAAGGGGGAACTAGGAGATATAATTATTACTGATAAGGGATTTGATATACAAGGCATGTTAGCACCTTATAGAATTAAATTAAATATTCCTACATTTTATAAGAAGAAAAATCAAATATCTGAACAAACGATAATTCATGATAAGATTTCAAGTAAAAGCGTTCACATTGAGCGTATTATTGGGTTAGGAAAAACTTATAAGATATTAGATGGTCCATTGAGTAGTTCACAAACAAAATTAGCCTATGACATTATTTTTATTTGTTTCGTGATGTGTAACTTCCGGAGGACAATCATTGATTAAAACAAATAATGTTTTTAATAATTTAATTTATTACATTTTTACGAAGTTTTAGTTAATATAATTTTAATTTATACCGAGAATTTCTTACATTAATTTAGTTATTAACTATCGTACATGCAATTATCACACTTTTTTCAGAGTGTGTAAAGTATTTTCAGCGTACGCGAAGTAAAATACTTCGCGCACGGTCTTACAACATTGCAATAACTAAAACTCGTATTAGTATTGTATGTTACACGTAAGAAAAACAGGCACTCAAAGTCGTGTTTAGCACACATCGTAGTAAAAAATATAATTCTATACACGTGCGTTAAGGAGATGAACCTCGCACGGGTGCGAGTACCACCCACTTCGAACGCTTGTATCGAAATGTACATGGCATTCGGTAATCGGAATAAAATTGCTCTAATCATCTTGTCAAATTTTTATATACGCATAGCATTTTTATACCTTGAGAATTGGATATCTTTTCTAAGTATTTGGATTTGGATTTTTGGATTTTGATATTTCATGTCTCATTTTATTTCTATTTTTAAATTCTTTTAAAATATAGTTTTGTTAATTGCCATTCTTCAATATCTGATAAATTAATATTCGTTCAAAAATTTTTGGTTATGTTACAGTCATAGATATTGATATACTTTGATATATTTAACGAGATATTGTATTAAGTAGTTTAAATATAAAAGAATTATAATTGTAAGATGATAAAAGCATATCAGATTCTATAAAAGTATTGGATGAAGCAAAACTCAACAAGCATTATAGTAGATAAATAAAAAATTTGTATAACTGATAAAAATATATTTTAAATAGTAAATACATTTTAAAGTGACTCATAAATACTATTTGTATATTAACCCATTAACGACCAAGACCCCGAATTTTCAACAACTTTTTCAAGGCTTTTTTCAACTAAAAAAAAGGTTTGAAAAAATTTGAAAAAGATCATATCCGACGAATTTTAAGCTGTTTTTTCGAATGGTGATACTGATTTTTTGTTAAATACTCTTGCAAAAAAATATGGCGTGTTTTTCACGAAAAGAAGTTAAAAAATTTGCAAATTTTCACTTTATGAATTTTTTTCATAAGGAAAATGCAATGACAATAATTGAAAATACTGCAAAAAAGTGCAAATATTTCTTTCATGATTCTAAAATATTTTTAAAATTTCTAAATTTTTTATATGATAGTTAAAAATTTCTAAATTTTTTCACTTTTTTTCGATGAAAGACAGGCCATATTTTTTTTCAAGAGTGTTTTAG
>UELV01136765.1:0-42953 GCA_900490015.1 Megastigmus stigmatizans
CGGGTGCTGTTTGCGCATGAAAAAATACATCAACTAGTGCTATTGATAATTATAAATACTGATTGTTAAGTATTGTATAATACGATTATGCATTCCACTGGCACCCGAGGCATTTTTTGCAATAACTTTGTTAATATTGTTTGCGCGAAAGATTTGCATAGATCTTTTTAATCATTTTTTTATGCGTAATCGATTTATAATTAGTAAATTAGGATTCTAGATTTCCGGGTGCTAACTTCTAGGAGCTTTCCGTATACTATATGAATTACTGATCAGATGCCATACCTATAAGTATATGATATAAGTAATAATTAATGGCGCAGAGCATGCCGGTAAGATAGATATAGGTATAGTGATTATGTGACATATATAATAGTGTGCTCAGTATTGGCGCCAAATTATAATTGTTTTGAAATTCAAACAAACAAAATCTAAAACGTTGGGGTATCGAATAGAACATTGTAAGCAAAATCATATTGTTTCTGAGTACGTTTAGCTATGTGTTGGGTATTTACAAATGTATCTTTCATCTTTTACGAAAACGTAATTGCTATTGATATTCTTTATGTGAATAATAAAAAAGCGCAGAGGGTGGTACAACCTATATATTAATTAATATAGACTGTATAATGGTTCAAGGGTTCTTTAATTCATGAAAATCGATGAATTATCCTGTAA
Organism: Megastigmus stigmatizans; assembly: GCA_900490015.1. Lineage (NCBI taxonomy): Eukaryota > Metazoa > Arthropoda > Insecta > Hymenoptera > Megastigmidae > Megastigmus > Megastigmus stigmatizans. The sequence continues at coordinate 679 of UELV01136765.1, forward strand.
AATTAAAACAAAAACATAGTGGTAACTTTTTGAGAATAAATCAGAGCTTATAATACAATAGAAATGCATGCTAATTAAACATTTATCATTTCGCAAATTATATATCACATAAAGCCAGATCATCAAAGAAATACGAAGTGTTATATTGTGTAAGATAATATATTTAATATTTTATTTAACTTCTTTTATTGTTTTTCTAATTCTTATTATAAAGCAATAAACATATAAGTATACTATTTATATTCTTATACCTACTCATTTAGAATTAATTATTCTTATGTTTTATTTTAAATTTAATTCTTCTAATTATGATCAGTTATCGAAACTATTCTAAAAATTGCATGTAAATAATTTGATAGAAAAACTATTTTTTTGGGTTACATCGGACATCCTTAGAAGACAATATAAATTGTTCATATAAAAATAATCATATACATATCCATAAGTAATATTGTCATACATGTAGGTATCGATGGTATCACCTTATATAATTTGTAAGTATTAGGTATACAAGCATGTTTATTAAACATACTATTTATATACCTATATAGATCCCGGATTCCGGTAAATCACGGAACGAGTTTTGCACAGTTGCACGTTACGCCGCAAGCGAAGAGAATCTTGCGGAAAGTGGAACCACTTTCTTTTAAAAAAGTACCTACCTATTTAATTGATTAATTTTTTACGTTTAGTTTGTAATAGTGGAAAAATTGTTTGCAATATTATATTTTCATTCAAAATTTCATTAATTTTATAGCTATATGTGAAGTGTTATAATTGAGGATTATACTTCAGAAGGAATGAAGGTGTTTAGTATTGGTTGGAAGGGTTATGCAATTTATTTATTAATTGTTTTTACTGTTCATTAATGTTGTACAAACATGAAGATTGCAGTTCATCCATTAACAGGAAATCCAACTGCTGCTTGGGAAGAACTTTCTCAGCAACAAAAAGTAATAAAGATAATTTCAAAAAATCCAACAACAGAAGCTCCAAGTGATAAGGTAGTATGTTGTATGAGATAGGTACCATTTTTGTTTGTTTTACTCATTCATAGTAAAACATAAACCATTGTTTGTTTCAGCTTCGAATTGTTTGTATGAGCGATACCCATTCTCTCACACAGTACATTAAGTTTGATATTCCAGATGGAGATGTTTTTATACATGCTGGAGATTTTACCAAGTGTGGTAGTCTCCATGAAGTTATAGATTTTAATAATTGGATTAGTAATATTTTGCATTTTTTATGTCTTGTAGCAAATGAAGTTTGAAATAATTATAAAATATAATTTTAATGTTTTAGGTAATCTTCCCCACAAACATAAAATAGTAATTGCAGGAAATCATGAACTTAGTTTTGATTCCACATTTACACATCCGTTCTGTGCCCACCATAGTGGAGATCGGCATAAGACAACAGGGACCAGTATATTTGATAGTATACCAACATTGGGAATGTCAAAACATGTTTTACAAGAAGCTGTAGAAACAAATAATGTAAAAAATGAATTAACAAATTGTACTTACTTAGAAGATGAAGAAATTATTATTTCTGGAATTAAAATTTATGGCACTCCTTGGTATGTATGGATGTCACTCTAATACTAAATTACTATGTAATTGCTAAATTTAATTATGTATATATAATAAACTATTTATTATGTAATATATAATATAAACAAATATTTCAAAGCGCAAATACAGATTTGAAAATAACTAACTTTTACAAATTTCCTTTTTAATATAAGAGATTAAACTCTTAGACATATCCAAATTAATTTGAATTAATTTTATCTTGCATAATTTCTTCTGTATTCATTAAGTAACATAAGTATTAATTTATGAAAACTTTATTTAAAAATATAGTATAATAAAGCATTTTCTTGATATAGGCAACCAGAATTTTGTAAATGGGCATTCAATGTACCACGTGGAGAACCGTGTTTATCCAAATGGGACATGATTCCAGCTGACACAGACATTTTAGTAACTCATACACCGCCGATAGGTCATGGTGATCTTTGTTGCAGTGGAGTAAGAGCTGGTTGTGTAGAATTATTGAGTACCGTACAAAATCGTGTAAAACCTAAGTATCACGTATTTGGGCACATTCATGAAGGTAATTTTATAAAAGATAAATTTTAGTTAGTGAGTAATTTGACTTTTTTTTTAATGTTATAATTATTATTTTTGAAGTGACTATCAAACAAGTTTACAAAAAACTTAAAGTGGTACTTCATAAATTATTTTAAATAAATCAATAAATGAACAATTTATTATTATACTTTATATTAGAATGAACAATATAATTCTCTATATTTTAAATTGGTATTCACATACTAATTGTCTATTATTCATAGATTAATATTGTTTTTAGGTTATGGAATATCTTCAGATGGCAAAATAATATTTATTAATGCTTCAACGTGTGATTTAAATTATTTACCGAGCAATCCACCAATAGTATTTGATGTGTCATTGCCACCAGGTGTTGTGAAATCATAATTGGATAAAAAAGAATTTTAAATTCTGCTTATAATACAACAAAACAATTTTTTTACATCCTGCTAGTGTTTTATCAATAGATAGATGTATCAATAGAAAATTATACAGAATATTTGTAATGAAATTTAATATAATTTCTGGGACTGATTTTGATAACAGGGTAACGTACATACAGATTAAGTGAATCGACAAATCATCAAGCATAACTTACTGCAGTATTCATGTAAGTAATCTATAGAGCCAGTGTGTTCTATGCACAGTGAAATTACTTAAGTTATTAGTTTTATTGTATAAATTACATACTTAATATTTTGCATTAAAATAAATACGATATTTATTTTTTTATATTATAATTTTAAGCACTGGATGTAATAGAAGCATTGTAATTTCTTTGCATATTTTTTTAAGTTAATATTTATAATAAAATAGATATCCGTATAATGCATAGTTGCGAATGAAAAAAATTGTAAAATTTTCAATTAACAGGAGGGAGGCGATATTAGGTGAGGTTATTTAGTAACAAAAGCATAAATCACTCAAATAAAATATCGAATATGATATTCATTAAAATATTACAGTAAAAAAAGTACATAAGTTGTAATTACAATGTCAATACTCATAAGGAAACACAGTTCTGTACAAGTGTTTTATGTTAAAACCTTGTGAGCATTCTGAAGTGCCATTATTCTTTTAGTAGTCTCAATTTGAATTACTTTACAATTTTTGTACTCTGATAGGCTAACGAAGAAAAATGAAAATAAAATGACTAAATGATCATTATATGGTATTTAATGTTTGTTATTTTAACTTAATTTTGTTTATCAAGACCAGCTTTAGTAAATCATTGAGACCTGCTCACTAAATTATCTAAATTGTGGATATATTATGTACATTCGAATTTCGTACACTTTGCTGCAATTAATTGAAGTAGCTCACACCTATTGTATTTTAAATTGCATGCAACTTAGAAAAACCAAGTTTTTGCTTTAAAATAATCGTCATATAATTTTCACTCTTACTTACCATTGAAATTTCAAAAAAATTTTAGTAAAGTTCAAGTGATGAATATTTCTAGATACATTTTCATTGAATAAAAATACATAGTATTTTTGTTTACTTTGTTTTGTAAAAATGAAAAACTGTTTAATATTTTCAAATACAACGCATGTAGAAGCAAATTAATAACAAAATATTATGTGTACAGATGCTAACAAATATTTTCCAGAAACATTTTTCTGTCCAAATAAGCTCAATTTAGAATAATCTACCTTACATATATTTTAATTTTGAAGTATCAAAAAACATTTTCACAGCTATTCCACATTATGATTTTATAACAGTGTAAATCAAGCAGTAACTATAAAAAAAGGAATTTATCAGTACGCAATCCTAAAAAATAGGTTGATCAAGTAAACTGATACTTAAAATGATTTTTTTTTCTTTTTATATCAAACATTTAGATGTCAAAAATTTTTATCTCAAAATAATAATGTATATTGAAATATTTTGAAAATGGTCAAAAACCAATTATTTGTCAAACGTTTGAGTAAGAAAAAGTATGCATTACCGCAAGTACTATCAACGGTTTAGTATAAAAAATTCGTGCCCAATTGTAAAAAATATAGTGATTCGGATTATGGTTTCATTTTCAAAAAGAAGAAATGTTTAGTACCGCCAATTCTGAAGTCCATTAAATGCAAAAAAAAAAGGAAGATTAAAGGCAGTTTGCCAATGACACGGTTTTTTCTCATTGTTTTGTTGAATTACTAATAAGTACTACAGGACGCAAATTTTCATCGTCGTGAATGCAGATATTACGAAGTCATATTACTTATGCTACATAATTTGTGAATTCAGAAAATAATTCTACATACGCCTGTAATTCCTAACTGTCTAATATAATAGTGATACAATTTTTGACGCATAGGCTCCTTAATGTGACAAAAACCAGAGTGCAAGCTACCAGGAGACATGTAGAGATGATATTTATGAAGGTGTCATGGACATTCTGAATTTTAGAGCTTAACATCGTCACCATTCATCAAAACGAGTCACTCTGGCAAAGTCCTCACTCTATCCTTATTTGATAGTTGTATTAAATCACTAACGTACAATTGCATTTTTACTTAGCCCATCTAGCTATTCAGATAAAGTAGCACTTAATACGGTACATTCGAAAATAAATATGACACTGATTCTCCATTATGGGTTCTCCTGACTGCTTCAGCAAACATCATTGAAACGTCGATACACTGAGAAAATATTTATAACATTAAACACACATAATCGATCAATTATATCTAATATTATATATTTCATAAATAGTTTTCAATGAATGAATTTTGCTGTACCTGAATTTTCGAGCAGTCTTTCATATGCGCATCCTGAGGAATTGTATTAGTTACCACGACAGCTTCGAAGCACGCGTTGTTAATCCTACTAATGGCGGGTCCACTGAATATGCCATGGGTAAGGATTGCGTAGACCTTCGTGGCACCTGCTTCCACGAGTTTGTCCGCGGCATGGCAGATCGTTCCACAGGTGTCGGCCATATCGTCCACCAGAATGGCTACTCTTTCTTTAACGTCACCGACAAGCACCATACTGGCCACTTCGTTTGCCTTTTTCCTTTCCTTGTGGATCAGAGCGAAATCGACATTCAATCGGTCGGCTATTGACGTTACTCTGTTGGAAAAACATTCATTGTTCATAATCATACGATCGATAGTTTTTAATTAAAACTCTATTAGATAGTTAAGGATTCACGGGAAAGCAGAATACTATATATGTGATAAAAAATGTAAATGCTAGAAGTAGTAGTGCAATGATTATCGAATAGTTATTTTAATTCAAGTTAACCCATTAAATTCTGAGCCGAATCTAGGCTAGATAGCATCAAACTAACTATTGGATTGGTGGCATAGCCGAAAAAAATTAGCGAAAATAAAATTCTTTAAAGCAAAATTTATACCGTTCCCTTAAAAATCAACCTTGTGGGCAAAAGCAATTACCTTTTAGCACCGCCAGCGTCCGGAGATACGATAGTACTATTTCTCCACTCGGGTATATTCTCCTTGATCCACTTGAGAACCGCAGGCTCGGCGAACAGATTGTCCACGGGAATGTCGAAGAATCCTTGGATCTGACTGGCGTGTAGGTCCATGGTGATGATGTGATCAGCTCCGGCGACCGACAGCATGTTTGCCACCAATTTGGCAGAGATCGGCGCTCGACTCTGTAAAATTCGTAAAATGCGACGTTAGCATACACAAGCGTTCCGTTTCATTAAAATTACACGAGTCCTCGAAGTCCATTTGCAACTGTGTATTCCCTGTAAATCTGAAAAGTCTCCTGATTAATTTTTGTTACAAAAAAGAGATTAAAAAAATGTCAAAAAAAAGCCAAATTAACCGATTGATTAGATATAGAGGCTGTGTACACAGAAAATATATATATAAAAAAAGCTCGAATGACAAACTGAACACGTTAGCTTTCCTCGTGTCCATAAGTCTATAAAGGGAGTGAAAAATATTTGCAATTCACGTATAATTCTTCGTGGAGGGGACAAAATATGAATACAATGGCCTAGTATACAAAACATTTATATTAAAAAACTTATAGGCATTTTACAAAAAGACATATAGAGGAAAAAGTGTTGCAAATGCACCCCCGTTAAACTCGACAGGACCTCAGCAAAGCAGTACATTTCTAAAGGAATTAATAAAAACGAAAAAGCCAAGTACATTTATTGACAGTAAAATCACGCAAATTGATAACAGATTGCGTTATTTACGCAGAAAGAAGCATTAAAGCAAAGCTAGTTAAATTGTACTTTTCTATCAAATTAAATGCTTATAATTAATTTAATTATATTTTGGTTTTACAAATATATATATTTATATATACTTATATATATATTTATATATATTTATATAACAAATAACCAATATACTTTATGAACAAATGCAAGAATCAATTGCATGAATTTTTGTTAATTGAACTTCCATAATGAATTTTAAAATGCCTTGATTCAATAAGCAACTATGTACATACATATACTAAACAAATATAAAACGATTCTCTGAAATTCTAATAATTCATTAAAAGAAACATTGCATAAAAGTACGATATAGAAATCCGTATTGTCGACATCCAAATTATTTCATGAAAGAAGCTGAAAAATATTCTCAAGTAAAGCAGCAAAATCTTTGAAATTGCGTGTATAGAAGCTTTTAGTGTCAAAATGTACTCTACTTTTTAGATAAGAAAAATTAAAATAATTTATATCTATCATTCTGCGGCCTAAGATGAACTGCAACGTTACAGATAGCTGATTCATGTTAATTTTTCCTTGTTAGAATATGCCGAGCAAGAAGCTCTAGAAATGCTGTTATAAAACTGGAGACAATCAGTAGTCCATTCTTGCTTAAGCGTCATTTTATCAATAAGTAGTCAAGCTTTCCCAAGATTAGTTATGCCTTGGAAGGGGAAAAATTATATGTAATTTTTTTAAGACTTATGTCAGATTAAAAAAAAATTAGCGACATTATACATAATCAAATCTAACTTTATTTTGATTAAAGTTAGAACATCAAATGTATATGATATAATTTTCTATAGGCTTTCTATTTAATTTAATTACTTGTATTACCGTGAAATATTAGTACTTATTTTTTATATAAATAATAAAATTGTAAAACTTTCCATATTCTATCATTTTGCTAGTTTCAAAGGAAACAAATTGTATATTACTTATGCAGCTTATTTTAATGTTCAGCATAAATATATTATAAAACCAATTATTTTGGATGTAAATATAAAAATAAACATAAATTTAATTTTATTGAGAATTGGATAAGATGTTAATAAACTTAAAGAATTACAAATAATTTTTTCTTTATATAAATAAAATAGGTTGATAAGCAAAATTTAATTTTGTGGATGATAAATTAGTAGTAGTGCACCCAGTAGGCGAAAACATACGCATGTGTACTAAACCCCACATGAAAACGCTTTCAAAGGATAAAATGATACAGTAACAGTGCTATTATATTAATATTTTGCCCTCTCATTCAGAAACTAGTCAATGTGCCTTTACCGAATATTCCGCATTGATTTCATGAGGGTATAAACATAATTTTGAACTATGTATATGATGAATTTGGATTTGTTTTGTTAGTCCTACCACAACAATAGTAAAAATAATAACAAGAAATACATATAACAATGGTAATAAACGTCCAGACAAAGTTTAAGGATAATAGTTTAGGAAAAAAATAAGAATTGCAAATCTAAACTGGTCATCGAGTTATAATCATAGTAATGGCAAACGCTTCACTCGAAAATCTCGCTTCTCGTTGCTAATTTTTGCTTTTTTATACTCACTGTCGACAGGTCGGGCACAAAGTCCTGAAAACACCCATCTATTCAGAACTTTGCGAATGAAAATGTATATATTCAAGATATAACTAAATGTATAAATAGCATGAAATGTTGATAAATAAAATCTTAAGTCATTTTTCAGAATAAATAAAAAAGTTTTATCAATAGATTCATTAATTTAATAATTAATGTTATTTTTGTATGTCTCATTCTAAATTTTATAAATATTAAGTATAGAATTGCAAATTCTTTTATTTATTGCTTGAAGGTATCCATAAGAAGTATTGTTGAGGCTCGACTTTTATACAAGTTATTGAAATTAATTTGGTTTTTAAACAACCAAATATGTAAGTATATAGCTTAAAAGAAAAATACAGTTCATTTAATAATAATCAACTGTATAGTATTTTTCAAAGATTTACCGAATAAGATTTGTACAGTATGTACTATAATAAAATTATATTTATCCTTTTTTAAGTAAACAACAATTAATATTTTCAAACTTAAATAGTAGTATTTGATTTTTCATTTCTAGTACATTATAACTTTTTCATTTCTCACACCTTTGATTAATTTTTTGATGAGTTTATGAATGTGAAATCCAGGAAATCTATGTTCATGCAATCTTAAAGTTTTAGATGATTCAGCTAAGTATCTCATATACATATGCATCTCTGTGTTATATAAATAAGAGTCTCATGTCTGTCGTCTGATTATGTTGTAAATGTTCAAGGTACCCCACACGATCTTTTTCATGCACCGATCTTGCAGCGAACAGTGTAGGTTATCCACTAACTGATAACCTTGTTATTATAAGTCAGAGTTGCCTAGAACTTACGTATAAACTGACGTCGAAAATTTTGTAATACTTTACAATTGTAGTTGTAAATATTGACCAACAGATTAAAAACTTATAATTGAAAAATTTTATTCATAAATGTAAAAAGGATTTTATTACAAATCAGCATGCTGCATAAATGAATTTTTTTATTATAAACAGAAAAGAAACTTTAAAGTTTCATACTTTCAATTTGAAAGATTTTCTGATCAAAATGATAACATAGTTAATTTTTTAAAATCGCTTAAGTGAATAGATGATTTTAACAAACACAAATGTTGGTTTTCATAAAATGTGTTATTTGTATAATATGTTTTAACAGTTATGAACTTGTGTATTCCATAGTCCCGTATTCACCTATTAAATTTCTCCCTTCCGGCCAAGCTATCAAAATATGAAAAATGAGCAGAAAAAAAAGGAGCGCCACAAGTTACCCTGAATTTCCACTCGTTCGACTTCATGACAAATTGACTCTTAGAGGAGTCTGACTTGTCCCCACCATCACCTCCCTGCCAGGACAGCAACGATAGAAAAATTTAACATCATGTCTAAAGGAATAGTCTGATTTTGATGGTAGTTGCGTCGTTTTAAAAGTTAGGCTACAAAGTCTTGCAAACAAATAAAGATGGCTGTAACTTTGACAATACATATTATATCTCTTCCTTTTAAAAGCTATATTATATACATTGATAGATGCTGAAAAGAAAAATTTAGATTAAAAAGCTTACTACAAATTGTTAGAATAGAATTTAAGGTAGCGTAGCACTAGAGATAATATGAGAGTTATGATTATAAAAGAGTTTGAATTTTAAAAATATAAATATTAGTTCATTAGATTGTAAATATTGTCTTCAGGTTGCTTAACATATACCGGTTTTAATTACATAATACTATACTTGCATGTATTGCAAAAGTTGAGCAAGAGTAATGTCATACGGTTGTACTCAAATATAATATAATAGTTAAAAATAGAATTTACATGTGAGCGTTGACATTCAATTTGAAAGTAAGTGATTTAGAAAAGCAATGTATTGTGATTTTTAAATTTACAGCAACCGACGCAAAGTTCGTTCTTATAGGTACATTTATTTTCAAAGCTAAGATTATTATTTAAATTGTAAATTAAATTTTTAATATAAAATATTTAGATGTAACATATAAATATATTTAGTTAAATCATTTTCATAATTAAATTTTTTAATTTATAAATAAATTATTAATCTTTTTATGTAATTTCTTTTTTCTTATTTACCTGATTAAATTCTTGCTTAATAAATTATGCTGTAATATTTGCAACTACTATTTATGTATTGTTACAGTATATTATTACTTTATAATAATATTTACTATTATAATAATAATTAATGGGCATTAATATTTATAACTTACTACCCTTGATTTCATTCTTACAATGTGCTAACAATTTTGATGCAGAGTCGCAAATTTGCATTTTCAATGGTGAAGTATCTTCAATAAAATAACAAAAGTTTGAATGTCTTGTAAATCAAACTTTTGCCGAAAAACGCAGTGATAAATTATACCTTATCTTTTTTATCCTGACGGGCATAAGGGAAACAGGGGATGACAGCAGTAACACGAGATGCAGATGCAATTTTACAAGCATTGATCATGATCAATAACTCCATCAGATTATCGTTGACCTCACCGCTGCCACTCTGCACAATGTAGACATCTTCTCCTCGAACTGATTCTCCAATTTCGACACTAAGAATACAAGACATTAATTAATTTAAAAACAAAGCTGAATGAAAATTGGATTTAACCTGACTTAGTTACAAAGTCAGCCTACTTGAAATAATTAATTTTATAATTCTATCCATTCATGTCAAGTCATACTATTTAAGATGCATAGAAAATATTGTATTATATCAAAGATAAGTTGATATTTTTTATTTTAATTTGTGAATTTTTAAAAGTGAACTTTGACAAATTTTAATAAGATAAAAAGTTTTTATATTTACTTAGAAACTAACAAGCTTATACCATTGACCATACTGTTTTGATTGCAACATCAATGAAGAAGATTAGGTCAATGAGTAGTAAGCAGATAAAATTTTAATTATTTAATGTCATTCACAGTTAAAAATTACATGATAAATTTCAGTAAAGAAAAACAAAATTTAACTAGTTGTATAAAGTTAAATAAGTAAAATTAAATAAAATTTAAGTTAAGTAAAGTTAAATAAAATTCACTTGGGACAAAGTTAATATAATAGAGTATCAACTAATCTAATAGGTACATGGTAATGAATACATAGTATTTTCTTTTATTTGTACGATATATCATTTTTATATAACAAATGTATGTTATACTTTGTGTTTGTAATATTAAAAATAGAACTTTATCTAACAAAAGCAATGTATCAGAGCATATATCTGGTTTATAGTATAATAACAACCAGCTATTAATTAATTCTCACAGTGAAACATTGCATATGTAAGTATGTAGCCACACTTACATAAATGAATAGGTAGAGATTACAGGGACACTATATAATAACCATTTATTATTCTTATTACCGTAATTTGCTTCAAAACGTCACGCATTGCTTGTAGGTCAAAAAATAGGTACATAATCTCAAGAAAGACTGAAAACTTGATTGTTTGCACAAATGTAAATGTACTCTTTTACCAAATACTGGAATTTCGATACTTAGTAAAACTCGGTCAGCAATTATTCCGTTTCATTAGATTATTTCACAAAAGAAAAGCTAAAAAAAGCGCCATAAAAAAGACACTGATTAGCTAACTTCTTCGGTACCGGTAGAGCGCATTTATAACGGCTTTCAACCAATGTTTATGGTTTACTGCAAATCGTATTGCAATCGGATATTTCAATTTTAAAAAATTAACAAACATATATTCCCCCTCGCAACAATAATCACATAATGCCGAAGCGAGAAACAGACGGTTAGAAAAAATTCATTCTATTAAGATTCAAAAAATTTCCGTATATCTCTTTGCGAGGCTCCGAAACTAAATCTCAGCAAATCGTACGAAACTCGGCACGCCACTCGTTCAGTGTCATTACCGTGATTTTAAAGCCGAAGCGTTCTAGCTGCGTCTATAAGCCGTAAGGCCAGCTCGTCACTTCTAAGTAGCGTAGAAGCTAGAGAAAGAGTCGCGATCGCGATATTCATGACACGCGAGGTAACCGCGCGTTCGGTCAGCGAGGCGATTCAGCGGCTCTTCACTCCGTTGGCGCGCTCGAGCACGTGGTCGCGGATATTGACAGAGAATAAATACATGGCACACACACGATCGATGCACAAACTTTCGGCGCGCTCTGTATACCTGACACGGGGGCCTGGAGCACCACCACTGCCGCGTACCGTGGCCCCAGCGATCGCGCACGCAAAAAGGTAAATAAAATCCAGAGTGACCGGAGTGGCAGCGAGAGGTCCGGTGCGTGGACGGCGACGCGCTTGACCGCGAGGCCGAGGGAAGCCGAGACTTCGAGGGACACTCGCGGCCAAGCGCAAAACGAATTAAAAGAGTATATATGTAGTACAGGGAATCGCGAAAGCGAGGAGCGCAAACTCCATGATATTAGATGTATATGTACCATGTCTCGAGGTTACTGAATTTCTTGGTAACGACCTTGCCGATGTCGATGCCGAGCCTGTCGACGATCCGCTGCGCGAGATCCGGATGCGAGGTGCCGCTAAAGACCTTGATGTTGGGCATTCTGCTCTGTAAGTAGCCGCTACTGCTGGGCTTCTCCAAGTTTGCGCGTAACAAACTCTTGGCACGCACTGGCTGCGAGACGGGCATCACTGGCGACCCGACGCACACATAGGAGACCAGCCGATCGACGTCGGGCGGTGAGAGAGAGAGAGAGGGAGAGAAAAAGAGGAGAGAGAGAGAGGGAGAGAGAGAGAGAGAAGAACAGAGCATAGGCAGTGGCAAGGGGCAGAAAAAAAACGAAGCGAATGGTTAGGTATATAGTGATCTGGTAAGGTACGTCGCAGGTTGAGCGGAGAGAGCGCAGACGGCGCTGCAGCAGCGGTCGAGCGGTTGGCCGGCAAAAGGCAAGTCGCCGTGACTCGTGAGCCGTCGTTGCCGAGTCGCCTGGCCAATGGGAGCGAGGCTCGTGCTTAGAGACGGAAGTGACGTCGTACCGGTTGGCTCCGCCTTTTCCTACCCTCACCAACGCTTCCACTGGCTAGCATCCCCCGCGTGCTCTCGAATCTTTGCTCTCTCTCCTCCACTCAAGCTACGTCGTATGTTTGGCGCGCGAGATTTATGCCTCTCAGATACTGATGCTTCGGATGCGGGAGATAATGTGTTTATGATTTCCGTGCAGTATGTCAAAATAATGGAAAATATATTTGTTTCGAGGCGATTAGTGAAAACGTTTTTTTCTTAGGTATTGACCTTCCGATAACGATCGACAGTCACAAGCCCTTTCGTTTTCCTCATTGATAAAATTGTTTCTGAACATTATTAGTAAAAAATTTTTGTTATTGCTATAAATTTATGAAAAACACTTGTTATTGCTCCGTTTTCTAGCAGGTTTTACATAAAATTCTAATCTGGAGACGAATGTTTTAAAATATTATTTGTTTTAAACTAATTAACTTTATTTACAATTGTTTTAACTCTTGAGTAAGCTGTTTTTCAATAAGAACTACAATTGTTAAAGCTTCATTTGTTTTTAATATGTATAATTATTTATGTTAATTTATCTCTTAAATGCTTATAAAAATAAACAACAAAAAAATCTTCAGAAATATGTAGAAGTATTTAAGAATAAATTAAATAAATAAATAAATAAATAAAGAATAAAATAAATAAATAAATAAAAAAATCTTCAGAAATATGTAGAAGAATTTAAGAATAAATTCAAATATTTATTTCCTTTATTTTAACACAATGTACTTATATTTAATCGACGCATATAAACCAAATCAAAGTTTCAATTAATGGAAAATATGTGAGAAAAATAAATGTTTAGGTACATCAAGTTTATTTCTCTAAGTATACTTAATGTATTATTGTTCCAAAATACTGCATTACTACCTACATGCTTTCTGCATAAGATAACTATAATTTTCCATGAAGTAAGTAATTAGAATAATGTGAATTAATTAGAGTACACATCGTTCGTCATGGCACAGTTTTAAGTGCTTTAAAGTTTTATTACTTAATACATTCTTATCGATTTCCAAAGCGTAAAAGTTGTTTCATTGAAAAACCATGAAAATTTGTAACGAGTTTTATGAATATGTTAAAAATGCCTTATCGATGTGTATTTTTCGTGCAATCGCATAAAAAATTCATTTGTACTGTATAAATTATAATAATACTTTATAAAATTGTATAAATTTATCAAAACTTAAATTAATTAAAGCTATTTACTATGAATAAATTAAATTTACTATTTGTTTTGCAACGCTTACATTTCATGAGCAGATTGCGCTCCGTGTTTATACATAGCATAATAATGAGCAAAATCATATGCTTCCGCTAATTGTGATGAATCGCAAATTCAACAGAATGTCTCAAACTGTATGTAAAATATTGTTTATTTAATAGCGTCATTGTTTTATGTCATCTTTTATAAAAATATCTTATCGATGTTGCAGTTTCTATAAAAATCGTATTCGTTTTGAAAGATACACAATAATTCCATCAAAATTTATTAAATTATCGGTGCTCCTATTTGCATAACCTGAACAAATAAATTAGCTTCTAAAAAGCATACCAACAATAAATCAACGATTATAGCTGCGATTATCTTATAGGTATCTATCATATTGTCTTTTCAATTACAACACCGAGAATATATTTAGAACTAATGAATAATTTAATATACAATATACAACAGTGTTTTAAATAATTTAATTTAAACAAAATATTTATTATTTTTTTAAAAAGTCATACCTATATATTATGTAATATATGTAGGTAAAAATAGTTATTTTGCTCAGTATATATTAGGTATATTCACTAGGCAATACTATACCAAGTGGAAACTCGCGTGGAATGATATCCAAATTTAAGTATTATATGTATATGTTATATCCCATTGCAGCTTAAGCCTACCTTATGAAGTGATCCAATGTTAATGATATTTACATGTACGCAATTCATATGACTAATCCACGCGGAAATATAGGTATATTTTTTTTTATTTGAGAGCAATAATAGAAACAAAATCGAGTGAAAATGTGTGCATTTTAAATTATGTCAGAGCAGATAATAACAGAGAGACAGCTGTTCGGTTAAACATTTACTTGATAATAAAAAATAAAACAATTTAAGTACCGAAAAAATTCTGGTAAGTTTTGTTGGATTGAAAGAATGATAATCCTACAGTAATCTAAGTATATTTCTGCGTACTGTTTAATGTTCTGGGTACTGTTTGATTGTAAAAAAATAAAGAATATCGATTTCAAAGTTAAAATCTGTATCTGAAAATATGTTTAAATATTTGATGCTTGTCTATTATCGCTTAAATACTCGACTGGCACTAATACATATTCAGGTATTTACATGTTAAAAATAGGTAAGTAAATAGTAAGCATATACATCGTATTACGAACTAAAAGCACAATTTATATGTGAAACTTGACAAAAAATCACACTAAACTTCTTAATTGTCTCAGAAAATATATTTTGCTTTTGAAATAAAACTTGCAAAGCAACATAATTTTGTATATTTACGTAAAAGGTTTTAATTCTTTATAGTACATCATGCAAACGAAATGATTTTCCATAGAAACTAATCTAAGAAATAAAAAATACAAAATTTATTAAACTCTAAATAGCGCTAATTGTAACCCCCCTCCATTTAAATCCACTTATTTAGTATTTAGTGAGACCGTTATAATACAAAACCTACGTGTCATTATTCAGAACGTAAAAGAACATTTAATTTAAAAAATTTTGGTTTTCTAACTTGAAGGGAAAGTTGATAGAAATTTCATTGAAAATTAGTCTTACCACACTCATCTGTTTCTACTTCCATGTATAAGCATAGGGAACCATCAACTAAGCTGGGGTTTTTTGTTTCTAAATTAAACGTCTTTTCATACTCTAATACATACTTAGTGTAAGTTTCGTATGCAATTTTATTATGGGCAGGTATATGGGCATTCTCTTTTCGAGGTATATTCTGATAAAAGTTTCAAATTATTATTAAAGTACTTTTGTACCTAGCTATTAAATTATATAGTTTATAGTTTATAGCTTATATATACAAAATCAAAGTACGAAAAAGTATTTTACTTTGATTGAAGTAATCCGTGTTATATCTATACTGCAAACCTTGCAGTTTTTTAAATGAATTCAATCGAAGCCAAGGTATATTCTGCGAGATAAATACGCATAAAAAACAGTAACTTCGATATAACCGAACACTTTAATTAAGTAAAGCTCCGATCAATTGACTGAACAATAAATCACAAGATGGACATTTTACTATTAATTTAACTATGTATTATGTTAGTACGATTATAGTATTTAAATTTTAAGCTGTATAAAAGATTTTATTTCTTTCAAGTATAAATAGATTCATTGTAATCCGTTTGCTTGAAACAATCAATCGATGTTTTTGTCTTAGAAATATGAATATAAGTATCTGATTCAAGTAATTGGATTCTAGACAAACGGTACCTGGCTCAAGATATTGGAGTCAGTGTATTTTTTTAAATGTTAACGAGTAAAATTATATATTATGAGATTCACAAAGAAAGCGGTACAAAAACAATCGTCAATTAAAAATTACAACTTATTACCCAAAATAATCTTATTTATTATATACGATTCAATCATTAAAATTTAAGCTTTAGAAAATATTCAAGTAATGAATTTTCATCTAAAGCTAATACTTACAAACATCTCTATATAATCATTAAAATGGACAAAAAAGGTGAGTAACTGGTATTTAATTGAAGCATAATAAGCCAATGCAAAATATTATTCACAAACATGAAACGGCAAAAAAGTATAAGATAATATTCTATTTGAATTTGCATAAGCGATCTTATCAATGGAAATCGAAGATTTCCAGCGTTCCCAAATCTTTCCCTCGAAATATGCACCTGTCAATTTAGCACATCAATTTCAATTATCGCCGCATTCTGGAAGTATAATTGTATCATATACGCGTTCGTTATCATAAAAGTTCATTTAAGTACCGTTTCACAATAAATCATGTCTATAGCACCTATATATATACATGAAAGTGAGTAAACAACGTAGTATACCGAGCGAATGTGAGCTCGCGTGTGGCTTGAGCTACAGCATGACGAGCGATCTACGTCATTGACATTACGCGCGGCGCGGCGGTCAGTTCTTTTCTCTATCTTATCTTTCTCTCGCGTCAGTCGTAATTGGCTCTATCATTTTTTCTTGTAAGTATACGACACTCCTGAGAGAGAGAGAGAGAGAGAGAGAGAGCTGCCCAACAGTTCGACCACCACGAAGATTTTTCGGGCGCGCGCGCACACATACTTACTTATGTATATAGGTATCTTCAACCAACGTTTTATTATCAGCGCGCGCGGAAATTTTGTTTTTCCTTTCTTCCTCGGCTCGTCTCGCTCTTTCGATTCCCATCTCTCTCTCTCTCGCGCGCGCGCAGACGGATCGTACATACATCTTTTAGCTATATGTATAAAAGAGTGTTTTATATCGTCTCCCTTTATCTCGCATACTCTATATAGTACAACGCTCAAGATTCGACTTTAATTTCATCTAACATATACTTGCTATATTAGCAAGTTTCTTTTTCGCCGACCGTCTTGATTCGGTATTCTTTCACCGACTTCTCTTTTTTTATTTTTTTTGTCTTTGTTGTAATTTCACTAGAATGTAATTTGTTGCAATGTCGCGTCTTTTTTCTCGAGTCTGCATTGTTGAAATATATATTTAGCTAATAAAACTATATTTACTTTTTAAGATAAGATAACAAAAATCCAATATAATTCCTCTTTAGTCGAACGTATTGCACGTACACTTGAAGCTTTAATTAAATTAAATTTTTCGATTTTATTGCCTGTCAGATCTGTGCGCGCACAATCAAAATTAGATTAAAAAATATTGTATCATTACCATTGTATACGTGTTGCAGCTCGTAATATCACTTTTATTTATCCTATAATACACAATATACTATTTTACTTCCGTGTTGCATATATATTTGATTTAAAAAATCCTTTTAGTTATTCAATAAATTATTCAATTCGTTTATTTTGATTAATCTTAACTATTTTTAACTTGCATATCACTCTCTCTCTCTCTCTTCTCTCTCTCTCTCGCTGTCTCTGTCTCTGTCTCTGTCTCTCTCTCTCTCTCTATTTATTCCTCCTTCCCAGTCTTTTTCTAATACATTCTATCTCTCCGTCCTCGTTTCTTAGTTAGCATATATATGTTTCTCAATTGCTTGTCTATCCCTACCTACTATATAGTATCATTTTAATGAAATCAGCGACTTCTAGCGGTTATGCCTACATTTATCGAAGAACGTCCTTGTGTAGCCTAGTCTGTCTGCGGGTTACGGTTACCTACTCCGATATTCGGATATTTACATCTCTATACGCTAGTAAGAAAACATACACCAGAATATCGACTTCAAATTCAACGCTCTTCATTGAAAAAAGTATATAAATCAAAGAAGCAAAACTGCAAGCAACTTCAAAAAGCTTTTATTTATATATGTGTATATATACATTTATCGTTAATGCTATTAAAGGAATTTTTTTCACATAACAGTCTGGCTGATAACAGTATAAATAAAATAGGCACTTTGTTTTAAAGACGTTTATGCAATGTTTAAAAAAATATGTGCGTAAGTACATACTTCGAAATTAATATTGACGGAGACCGCTATTGTAACGAGGGTGTGATAAAAATAGTTATTTAAGATTTTTAACGCGTCTGTTTTTCTTAAAAACGTGCCGCTTCTTTGAGTATTCGTTTCAGTATAAAGACATGGCAAATGAATGGGAATATTCTTACATCGATTACATTATTAAACGATATCATAAAATGAATAATAATTTTTTAATGACAGGTAATAATTGCACTACGTACTCGATTGATTAATTATAATTTTATAGATGTAAGTATGAAAGAAAAATTGTAGCAATGTGAAACCTGTGTGTTTTATTAAAAATAATTTAAAAAATAGCACAAGCCTGAAATTTACCCAAATTTCACAATCAATTATAATTAAACTAGAAATTTAATCGACTACATTTTAACTGTAGAGAATCAGCTGGTGGGTATATTTATAATTTATTATTATTTTAAACGTGCATACACGTGATCATTAATCATTTTTATTGGTCTTAATTTATTTAAGTAGGTATTTAAAAAAAAATTATGTTTATTAAAAATTTAATAAAAAATTTTTAGATTTATAATTTATTTAAATTGTGCAGATACAATAATATTTTGATTAGATTTACAGTCTTTGTTAATGGTATATTTTAAGTTAAACTTTTGTAGATATAAATATATTTCTTTGTGTTTGCATTATAAAGCGGTGTATGAGTCAAAATGATTTTAGTCGGAAAAGTTTTATTTTGGACCGTTCAATTTATTCGCTACAAATGAAGGCTTATTTAATTATAAAAATATCAAAAATAAACCATTTCATTATGTCTATTTGTTACTCTAGAAATCTTTTTATTTATTATTTAAAGAATTATTTAAAGAAATTAAATCATGAAAGTCGCGATATAAAACCTTTGTGAAAATTGATTGTTCTTCAAGGATTATTGTGAACAGATAAAATAATGTATTTATTGATGAATATTTTTGAAAACTGCATTTCAAAATTAAATTTTCGTTATTGAAAATAAGTTTTAAAAATAGTATTCGGAGATCGTACATATAGTACATAGTACTGTAGAGAGGGAAAATAATACGTGCTATAATGTAAGAACCATTAAGCTGCTTTAGAAAAATGAAATGTTGCGAAACTAACTCGCTAATCTTATCATTTCTAACGTCAAAACAACCTCCTTCTTACATATCACTTACAACGAACAAATTTTTTAGAAGATTCATTTTATACAACATTCGAAATCCGCGCCATGCCAATATGGCGATTTCGATTATAAATATTGGTGAGAGCGGATCTGTGAATCGCTATACTTAATCTGCGACTGTGTGTCACGCTCACAGCATTTTGATTGCGAGCCACAAGCGCGCACACGATGAATCGCATTAATTGAAAAGAGAAAGAGCGAGACAGCCTGCTTCAAAGTTCAAAGACAGCTAGCGACTGCCAACAAGACGGAGAGAGAAAGACAACACACGACCTCGCGAGTCGAGTCTCGCAAATATAGTTGCGGTTACTGATGAGTTCCTCGCTTCCTCGATTCTCACGCGATTCGTCGTCGCTTAGCGCGGACTTGACAGTCAACTATTTCTCTCAATTCTTTATATACTTTTCCTTATATATATGCTTATAGAGCGAACGGTGGAGATAGAGACCGCACACTTAACCCCGAATATATCCCCCGCGCAGCGCGCTAAATAGATCTCGGTGACCTATACAGGTATATATACAAATTCCACGTGAAACTCAAAAATCTCGGCAGCAGCAGTAGTGGCACCAGTTTCGCACACGTGTCGGCGCGCTCCATACACACCCCAGAGGCAAAACTAAGTGAATCGCTAAAGTATTCGACCGAGTTTTGTGCGCGGTATTTATGCATACACGTACAGTGCGATTCTCCCGCGCCAATCTAGCCATACCAAACAGATCTGTCTACCACACTGCACTCTCTCTCTCTCTCTCTCTTTCTCTCTCTCTCTCTCTCTCTCTCTCTCTCCCCTAATTCTCTCTGTCTCTCTCTCCCCAACAAAGAACGATACACCTATACACTCGCGCGATTCGCGAATCGTACACACACAGGCACACGCACATTTAAGTAAGTCCGTCCGAGTACTCCAAAAAAACAACGTGTTTTTTCCTCTTTCTCTGAGATATTTCTTGCAAAGAAATAGATCCAACGCGAGTTTAGTGAAATTGTGCGGATAAAAGAAAATAAAGTTGAAGCTAAGTGAGGGAAAAGGAAGGAAAATAAACAGACTGGCTCTCGACAAGGTGCTTTTCGAACGCTCGCGGAGTGTGCAAACGTGAGAGAGAATTAGAGACAGATAGAGAGAGAGAGAGAGAGAGAGAGAGAGAGAGAGAGAGAGGGGATTTACGAGGATGACAGTGGTGTGCTGACCACCTTGTTTTATTTTTTTTTATACATATATAAATTCACCCTATTCTCGTTGTACGCGCACTATCGCTTCGGTCTGTCCGTCGCTTTCGATTTACTCCGAAAAACCTGTGCATCAGGGCAGCGAGACATGGCGACGAATATCGCAGCCCAGCGGATCAAGCGCGAATTCAAAGAGGTTATAAAGAGTGAGGAGGTGAGTTTATCTCAATGCTTGTAACCGATTGAACGCGGGACTATGTGCATCTGGTTTGCAGTCCTCACCGAGGACTTTGTGTATACCAATCGAGATTCACAGGTTACAAATTGTATCCTGTTTTTGCATTTGTTTCCTCTCGCAAATTGCGTAATTCTTAAAGAAATGTGCGCATGTATAAAGATTGACAGGTTTGCAAAAGTGCCGTCTTCGTCGGGGATGTGTCGTCCCGACGATAACGTTTTCCTCCGCTCAGCGAATTTTCAATGCTTTCAGATGTTTGCTGTTTTTTCTTTGTATGAGTGCTGACACTGGCACTGTACCAACTACCAAGTTTCTATTTGATTGTAAAGTGACTACTGACTGCAATGACTTGCATTTGAGACATCCTTCACCTACTTGGAGCTTCTATAGTCATTAAAACATCAAGCATTTATGTTTCTCCCGTATCTAAATAATTGATTTGTAACTAATGCAATTTCACATGCTTGATATTAGAAAATCCAATAATTGAATCAATTACCAAGTTGACCTAAGTGAGCATTATTTCCGCCCAATGAAACCTGTGTTCAAGTATAATTTTAGGTAAAAGAAGCAATGTTTTCTCAAAATGTAAAAAAAAAATCATACTTATTCAAGATTTATGAAAGAAAAGTGCTTAAATTATCCTTCAGTTCGATGTGAACAAAAATAATTGTATCAGTGCATAGGACTCAAGTTCATTTTATTAGATCAATACATTTTATTCAGAGTACTCTTTTATTATTCTTAATAATTTATTAAAGATAGTGCTTTTAATTTGTAAAGACAGCATTTTATCTTTGTAATTGCAAATTTTATAATTATTTTAAAAACTATTGCATAGAATTTAGGCTACATTTTATAAATTATACATATTCATTTAGATGTTTAATAACTATTATTAAGAAGATTATTATAATTAAAACATTCATATTAATTTAATTACTTATAGATATATTTGTCTTAATATATTAACAGTTCAATTTCATTTTTAATTCAGTTATTTTAAGTATACTTGAAGAAATATCATCATTACTGTTTAAATTCTTTAATAGTTCTAATAATTTAAATTAATAAAAATGAAAAGCTTACTTTTCTTTCTGTCCATTTCTTCAGAGGATTCGTTGAACGTCTTTTCGTCTTGCTTGTACTCTTCAGAATTGCTAAGATCGCTTATAGTTTCTTCTCCACGTGGAATACTTTCATTTTAATAACAAAACTGTAGGAGTGTCAGAGTATGACGCAAATATTTTATCAGTACAATAAGTTTCTCCACTCTAGTTTTAGACAAGAAATGTCAAGGGTTAAGTTCATATCAGTTTTCATACTGGAATACTCTGTGCAGACCAAAACAGTGTAGGGGGCTTGATAGATTTATATCTTATTATTGTTACATAGTGTAGCAATTCCTTTATCAGCTCTTGAGATCCCATTATGATTCTCATAATTTTTGTTTACCAGTATGTTGACAGCAATTAAGAAAAAACAACTGATTATCAGTATTCAGTCTATAATATAAAATATTCAGTCTATAATATAAAAAGAAAATATATACATTATTCAAAAGTAAATTTTATAGTCTACACCTATAAAATTTACTATATTTAAAATAATAGCTTTTTTACATTTTAACATTGTCTTTTTTATTCTCCCCCTTGGTGTTAATCAGCAACAGAAGTCTAAATTGGTCCTTTGGATTCTGAGCTACTGTATAGCTTTCTTTTTAAGAGTTTAATTTATATTTTTATTTTGTATTATATTATTAAAGAAATTAAATTTATGTTGAATACAAAATTTATTATTAATATCAATTATTTTGCATGTATAAAAATAAAAATAAAAGAGTAGTACTAATATAATTTTTTTAGAAAATAGCTTAAGTATTTTTTGTAAACAAATTATGTTTAAGATTAGTTTAAACTTTCAGGTTGCACAATGTTCAATAAAAGTAGAACTTGTTAATGACAGTTGTGCAGAACTAAAAGGTGAAATAGCAGGACCTCCAGACACTCCATACGAAGGTGGCAATTTTATTCTAGAAATCAAAATTCCAGAGACGTATCCATTCAATCCACCAAAAGTATGTATATTTTGTGTATAAATATTTATATCCAAGAAAATCCTATTGGTATGTGCTATGGTACATATGTACATAAAATATTTTTCTTTTTTTGTATGTATATGTGCACTTATCCAAAATATTCTTTTTGTTATGGATCAAATATCTGACTGAATCTATAGAAATAAGCCAATGTTATTAATTAATTCTAAATTTCAATTTATCTCAATGAAGTACCTACTTTCATATTCTTTTGTCCAATATTTCTCTAGTGTACATAATAGATATATGCACCTAGGGAGAAAAAAACTTGAACCATCTAGAACTCATGTAAATTGACACCCGAGCCAAAGGCTCACATGGCAAATACGAGGTTTGGGCTGGCCAATTTTTCTCCTGTGGTGTATATACTATTTTTCCTCATACGAGTGCCTAAAGTACACCTTTCTCTCCCAGCACCTGTGTGTTCTTTATGTGCTGGTATGAGGAAAAGTTATATTTTTTATAGATACAGCGCTAGAAAACATTTTGAATATTTTGAAATAATTTTAAATGCTGGAATATAAAGTATATAAGTTTTTAGTATTGTCAAGATGTTAAACAAAATATTAAATTTAATTACATACTTATAAAACATTTAGTATATCATATCATCTTATTCTCATGAATGAAGTTTTATCATAAATTCAAAGATTAAATTTAGTTTGTTGGTAAAAAAAATTTTTTTTATTTTATATTGAATATTCATTATAATAAATTTGTAATATAAGTAGTTAGTTATATTTAACTTAACTTTACTTAACTTTAATAACTTGAATCACATTTATACACTGTTAAATATTATCACAGAGTAAATCTAAATCTTATCTCTACAACACTTATCAAATAGGAATTAGTATTGAGAGATTTGTTGAAATGATAGTTTTAACATACTCAATATACTTTTTATTTTTATTCATAGTATATATAACATCTTTCAGAAATATTTTAATAATATTACAGGTTCGTTTCATAACAAAAATATGGCATCCTAACATATCTTCAGTAACAGGAGCAATTTGCTTAGACATATTAAAAGACCAATGGTAAATTTTAGTTTTCATTTTTCATAATAAATTGAAAGTACTATAAAATTTATGATTTCCTATATCTTTATAGGGCAGCAGCGATGACTCTACGAACTGTATTATTGTCTTTACAAGCTCTTTTATCAGCCGCAGAACCAGATGATCCACAAGATGCAGTGGTGGCTAAACAGTACAAAGAACAACCAGAAATGTTTCGTCAGACTGCCAAACACTGGACCTCTGTCTATGCAGGTGGTACGTTTCATATTATTTTTTGACACTAATTTTTTTTAATTTGTATTTTGTGCATAAGATTAATATTGTTTCATCATAGTAAATATTAGATACCTAGTTATTTATTATCAATATAAGTTATTAAAACATTAGAGCTTTCTTAAAACCAGTCTTCATTATTAAATAAACTCATCGTACATGAAACAAAGATTCCTTTATGTATTCTTTTTAGTAGTTTATTTATATATATTAAAATAATTTAAAAATACTAAAGATTTACTTATGCATTATGCTTTTAAACATTCTATTAAAAAAAATACATATTTTTATACAAATTTTTACAGGACCATCAAAAATGCCTGAATTAGATGAGAAAATTAGACGCTTAACCGACATGGGCATAGAAGAGCATAACGCACGAGTTGCGCTTTCATCGTACAATTGGGACTTGGAACGTGCCACAGAACAACTTTTCAGTTAGTGATGACTGGATTGCAATAGCTTAAAATATATGCATCACCTATTTCGTAATTCGGGATATGTCTACGAACAACTATCGCATTCGAATACATTCATCATAGCAAAGTCGCGATCAAAATCTAATGTACGCTATGACAATATAACAATAAGATATTTTTCGGCTATTCATCGTTCGTAAGCCGATAGTTGTTTATTTATTTTGTAAAATAGGTATGAGAAAAGAAAAAGTGGAGTTACATTGAATAAAAGTGTGGGAATGTGAAATGAGTCCATTGAAATTCCAAGTCGGTATCGTACTTTAAGAGCAGTTGATTAAAATGCGAGCAAATCATTATTTCTGATGTTCTTGCTCACAGTTGTATAGAACAAGTTCATTGAAAAATGCTCTAAAGGCAATTTTTCGTAAACTTTTATTGTTTTCCTTTTATAATATCATACAGTGTAATTTTATATATGTGATATTGATTTAGTTGCCAGATTATCTGGTTGATCTGTTTCGAAGGAAGTATTTATAATAAAAACTGCCATTTTTGGTTAATGATTTTTCCTTTTCTTCATTTTCTTAAAAATCGGTCTCCGAAAAACTTTAAATCATTTTTTTGTGGCAAATGATACAAAAACTTGTGTAGGTAATACTTTCTTTTGCTTCTTATTGAAAAAAACTGGATTGGAATTGTAAATAAGCAGCTACTTTTTAAATTCATTTTGTAAAGATTAAGAAAACAAAATTACTTGTGAAATTTGTAAACCACTGCTTCATGCTTAAATTTTTATTCATTTATAAAAATATTTATATTATACAAATTTAAGCTCCAATTATCATAAAAACATTTGTTCTTATACCTCATTCAAATGTTAAGAGATTCAAGTTTACTTAGATCTGAAGTGTACATTGACGAAGCAGAGGATTTATTTAGAAATAGACATCTGTAAAAAGACTATACGCTTTAACGTTATGTAGTTGATATTCGAATTTTGTACATTTTTTGGTGTTGATTTTAATATACGCCGAAGGGTGAACAAAGTTTACCTGGTCATTAATTATGTACACATATTTATCAGATTCAGAAAAAAATTTATATCGTATGCCTTCGTGAAAGCGAGTGGTTTACATTCCAAGCTCAGGAACCACGTTGCATTTATCCATTGTCATCGATAACGTAGATTAATCACTGGTACAGTCTTCTAAAGCATCGCGACAAAATTGTACAAAGTACACACGCGTTGAACTAGACTGAAAAAGATCTCACACTAAGGTGCATGTGTTTTAATTTGTGTGCATTTAAAAATTTAAAATTACAATAAATATTACTTGTAATAACAAATTTTTGTTTGAATCATTAATTATTTTTAGATGTATTTATTAAATATATTTCTTTGTACTAGTACGATTAACAAAAATTATAACTTACAGAAAATTATTAGGTATTTGAAAAAGCGAATTCTTGTTACATATCTTTATCAAAAGATTAGCAATAAATTGATTCAAGAAAACTCAGTTATTGATCTTTAATGTGAAATCTTTCTCAGATTAGTTATCGTTTTTTTTTAAATTTATAATTTTTTTTTAAAGAGTTGTTCTTACATGCAATCATCAAAACTGTATAAATATCACCTTCATACATAAAACGTCGTGGTGCGCTGCTTTCTTTATGGCGAAATTGAAAAATCTGTAAGCTTATACAAAATTTATTTGATGTACATTAATTATTTAAGAATAATAAATTGATTCTTTTTCATAATAGTTTTATTATTTATCAAACATATTCTTACAGTACACTATTAAATATTTATTATTAATTAAACTTCAGCAGATTGAATTTTACATTTTTGTTTTTTAGATTTATTATACGTATAAAAAGTTTTTCTAAATTACTTTCTTACAACTATAAATTGTACACTTTGAAGATGTAAGACTATAGCAACATTATGTTCAATAATTTTAATTTCTGTAAATCATGCTTATGAACAAACAATCAATTTTCATTTACAAACTCTCCATATGTACATATGTTACTTATCAAAAAATTAAGTCTCTTAGGGCTTAGTCATTTGACTAAATTCAGCACTCTTATTAACAATGTCTATATGTTTTTATCGAAATGCTGGTAAAGATGAAGTTTCTTTGAGGTAAGAATGGCTTGATATACAGTGTCATTTTCAAATGAACAAAGATCAACTACTGGTTCGGAGATTGGTAAGCTAAAAGCTTGGTGTCCAGTTGACATGCTCCATGAGGTAATACTATTAAGGCTTTCGTTGTTAGCTAATATCATTGTATCACTTTGTAAATTTGTATAGCATGGTCTTGAAAGTAACTTTTGTGTACCTCCAGCATTGAAAGAATGGACCGTATTGAATTGTATTCGATCTTCTTTTCTTTCCATTGTGCATACTACATGTCTTACAAAGGGATTTTTAGAATTTGCCCGACATGAAAGCAATATATGATGATCCTTTTCATTGTAACGTAGTGAAGTAAAAGGTCCTTCAAAATCAATTCGATTACACACGTAATTTCCTTCTTTAAAACAGTGTGCATAACACGAGTTCAATTGACATGCTAAGATGCCACCTGCACGAAGAACTGAACTACTTGTTGGAACTGAAGCCAGAGACACAACAGGAGATCTAAAATAAAAATAAAAGTTTAGTATAATTTTGGGGTGTCAAACTAAAAAAAAGTAGGAAATACCCCTCATAATTATTGATTTTATGTATTCTATGCATTAAGTACAATACCACCTATGTGATTAGTTTTCTCTATCAGCAACATATATTTTATATGACTTAATTTTATAATAGTTTGTATAAAATAAGAGTTTTTCAAAAGTTATTCCATCATTGATTATCTGCAGTACTTATTTAGAATTTCAACAATGAATAACTTTTTAATAGGTAATATCACGGTCAAGATATCTGTCAGTTATAATTTAAATAACTAATAAGTATTTTGAAAATAATTTTTTTGTATGACATTTACAATCTGTAGGATGATAAAGAAGTGAATAATACCCCTACATCATTTAATATAAAAAATTTCTATCTAATTTTATTAAAAGATAAAAATAACTTTATGCATTAGCCGTAAAAAATTGAAAATTCGTATTTAGAAAATCAAAGAATACAAAATGGAGAATATCAAAAGATTCTTATAAGTTTCTTGTTATTAACATTCTACATGTGATGATTATTAATATTTAGAAAAATACATTTATGTAAATTTGTATAAAATTTATATAAAATTCAAGAAAAATGCCGTTTTTGAATTACCTAGTATACATCTGTTTTTGCAATAATAAAATGAAGAAGATTTTAACAAAAATCAAACTGATTTTAGCAAAATAAAATAATATTAGGATAACGGAATTTAAAAAATCAATGATTTTCTTCAGAATTATTTACAGTAATTTATAGAATTTAAAGATGTAGAAAACATTTAATTTCCATTTACTTTGTTTTAGATGTTGCAATGCTTAACAATCAATTTAAAACTGTGCTTTTTAAAAGAATTTTTTCTTACCTATCTTCAGGATTTTCTTTTAAAGAAACAGCAGATTGCAAAAGTCTTATGTCAAATTCAGTAATGTTGCCTCTAGCTCCTCCTACAAAAAATGTCTGACTACTATAGTTTGACCAGCAGCCACTCCATAAATTGGTTTCTAATTGGTAACTATGTATCAACAAATTTGTTCTTATATCTGTTAAAATAACTTTTTTATCAAACCCAACACTTAAAAGAATGTTAGGATGCTGCTCTTGAAAAGCCATATCTCTGATGGCTCCATTGTGAATAGCACAATTTAAGGAAGCACAAAGAGAGTTCATATCTATTTTATTGATTGCACTACCAGAAGAGGCTACTAAAATTTTGTGCCATGGATTGTATGCCAATACTCTACAGGCACCATTATTGCGAATGTCAAAAACTTTTTTTTTTTTCAATATTATATTTTCACTTACCACACTAAATTCATTCCTTTCCGTTGTTAATGTTTTTACTGTGTTTTGAAGAACTTCAATTTTATGTTTTAAATTACTTATTTCTTCTTTATAAAGTATTTCCTTTGTATTACATTCTTTAACTTCTTGTTCAACAATTTCTCTCCTTGTACGAGATTCTTTTAATTGTTCTTTTAATTTTTCTATCTCAATTGTATCAATACACAAAAGCTTTTTTGCATATAAAATTCTAATATCCCTTTTTGATGCTTTTGAATTACATTCTGGGCATTTCCTTGCAGCAGCGTTTTTTGTAACATTAAACCATTGAGTTATACACTTTAGTCCAAATAAATGCCCACATCGTAAAGAACAAAGTCTGTGTTCTCCTGCATTACTCCAGGTTTCCAGACATATTGGACATTTTTGATCTTCATCAAATGATTTACTTCCAATATCTTGAATTACTGCTTCTTCTGGCTCTTCTAATTTAATTTTCTTTTGTGCTGTAATTAATTATATATTAATAATTAAGGATAAAAATTTTACATATAATTTTAAAATATCAAAGTAATAAGCCATATTTCTCAAAAATTAATGTTTAAATCTCTTAATTTTTCTAAATACTACATTAATTATTTGTAAACTATTATTAGTTGAACAGGAATTAATAGTTAAATATTATTTTGATATTACACAATTTGTTTTACAAGACACAATCAACTCTATAAATAAGGTCTACTTCATTATCTATTAAAATTATATTTAAATTCCAGTTTAAATAAATTGAAAAAAAACCTTCAAAAATGGTTTATATAGCACTGGATTAATAATATTTATTTATATGTAAGTACCTATAAATTATTTTTGTTTATTTTTATTTTTTCTCAATACATAAAAGGATTTTACATTTAGAGAATTTGTGAGTTCCTAATAATAATTCATAAAATACAAGTATTAAATTAATTTTATGTTGAAAATGAAAATCTGAATCATAGCTTAACAGTTAAACAGCAGAATGAAAATGAAATAAATAAATGTGTTTATTATTTTTCGAAATAATGCACTTACTAATTTAACAACTTTTTAAGAGTGTCATTCTTAATTGAGTAAAGTCAAGTATAATAAAGTGTAATAAAATAGATTACTTACTTTGCACAATTTGTTCTTCTTGATCTATCTCGGTCTCTGTATCAGTACCAGACTGACTTGGCTGTCGGTGACCTTCGTTTACAACAGTACTTGCATCGCTCATTGAATCTTCTTCAGAAGTCATGTCGCTTCCACTGCTACTATCGTAATTGTCGACATTTAAATGGTAATCAAATTCATTTACACCAACAAACAAATCAGACTGATTATCACTGTCACTGCTACTGCTAACAGTGTTCATTCTAAAATTAAAAAAGCGTACATCTGCAGCGGCTAATCTTTGGTATAATTCATAAGCCAAGCCATAATTGCTGTTTTCTGAAAAACGACATATGCCAAGAAAAATTTTGATCTTGAATTTGCGAAATGATTCCGTTATTCCAATATAAACAATTAACATAAATAAGAAACAAACTAACCGTCAGAATCCTCCATGTTAATGCGATCAGCAGCGACAACGGCGGAAGGTGAAGTAAAAAGATGTACAGCTCTATCTGCCAGCTCTATAGGTACATATATCACATATATGGTTCAAGAATCAAGTCGCATATGCCTAAAACAAGTTAGATTCCAAAAATGTTCAGCATTCTTTCCAAGTTATTCAGTACTTATAGGTAGTACAACCAACTCGGTAATTTTCCTGTAACAATATAATATTACATCTTAAGTATATATATTGTGTATATATATTGTATATATTAAGTATATATATATATATATATTGTAAGTTGCATATATATACATATGCATTTCAAAACTCATATTAACAGCGGATTTGAAAACTGGAAATCCCATTTCCAAATTCAAGTAGTCCGGACATGTGATAGTCCTACTTTACCGACCCCACAGTATTTTTTTAATTTTATATTTTCTAGTAGAAATAATACGAAAAATAAATATTCTTATTATAAGAGGATGTCGGAAAGATTCCTACCTTACCGGTTCTTATATTTAACGAAATGTATAAATATAGAGATTAATTTAGAAAAAAACTCTTTATCCCCATCTCCCATCAATGATGAAATTATTACACGTGATCAAAGTTTTATGAAAATCCATACACAATTCAGAGATCTATGGCGTCGAAAATTTCGGAGAAAAAAATCGCTGTGAATTGCGAACGAAATTTTCGATGACAAAAATATCTGTGAATTGTGGATGTAATTCCATAAACTTGAACCACGTAATGTTTACATCATTATCGAGATGGTGACAATGAGTTTCCAAAAATTAATCTCTACCTTTATATATTTCGTTAAAAGCAAGAACCGGTAAGGTAGGAATTTTTCCGACTATAGCAAATCCTCTAATTTCGCATATTCTTAGAGTAAATCTGTAATAGATATATTTAATCCTTTTAGATGGTTTCTTCATAGAGGTAGAATTTTAAAAGCAATTCTAGAATAATTTATGGTCATTCATACATATATTTCATGAATAGTTGATCTTCTAAACTAAAATGCAGTACCTAGCTTTGCTTAAACATCCTGTCGTAAGTATACTCATACTGTCTAGCTCTGCGATGTACACTATAAACTAAACTACGCATTATTTTGCCTCGAATACAAAATCTAATGTATGTACTTCCTAGAACTACTTACTACCTATCTATTTAGGAATCCTTTTCGGACCAAGAACCATTTGTTGCACTCACTCTATCTATATATACCAACGAATATAGATTCGTTGTTAATACTATCCTACTTTAGTACAATACAATTTAATAGGTATATATGCAGATATACGTTTTATAGACGCATATATAGCTATACCAAGTGTGGATTGTGAATATTGTGATTAATTGTGGAGCTGAAGAGAAAACTAAGTGATCAACTGATCACGCCGTTTGAAGCACGGTCTGAAGTCTGAACCTATTTAGTTACCTTACGGCTTGTATTCTACTGATTGTACAATGTCCCCTGGTGAGTGATCCCTAGTTAGGTCTAGATCTAACATTCTAACCTATAAATCTAGTTCTCTTAATAGCTTCGATATTGGTATCACTGACCAAAAAAGAGCGCTGTTCGGAAAAAAGAGAAATAAATATGGCGTAGAGTGATTGTTACACATGTGTCAGTGCTCTTCGGTAAGATTCTTTTCGGCTTATAAACTGCATCGAGTCCGCCTCCGCACACGCGATAACTCGCGTGTTTACACGACTTCCACCGTTTTTGTCTTCTCGGTGACCGGCAGTAATATGTGACACATTAACTGGGTGCCGCGGATCATTCAATAACATCGTCGTCATCGTCGTCGTCGTCGTCGTCGTCGTCGTGTTCTTCGTCGTCGTCGTCGCCGTCGTCACCGCCGTCGTGAGTTCAGTAAACAGTTTGCTAGATGTGTGAATGAGAGTGAAAAAAGCGAGAAAACTCAGAAATAACTTGTGCACTTAGATGTGGGATACTCGTAAGGGTAAAGTTCTATTAGCGTAGCGCAACACATTTACTTCTGTGGCTTTTTCGTGTTCCCTTCTCTCTTTTTTGGTCTATTTATTATATTGGATCAAACTCGACGATGATGGACGTACAGAAAGGACAATACTCTAGTTTCGTGTTGTAAGCATAACACATGCATGAAGCATAACAGTAGCCCGTCTTTTGTACACGTTTTTCCATCGACCGCACGCCCACGAGTTACTTTAACTTTCCTTTGCTTGAGCTTCCTGGTGACTGAACTCATACACGAGAAATTTTGGTCTGTTACCTGAAGCCCTTCTGCAATGATTGTACTAGATGTACTGATTTTTAAAAATTCTTTTCAAGTACTACTTTAGAATGCTGGCCACATTCGCTATGAGTTATTTATGGATGTTTGGTATTAATAGGATCTATCTTTTGAGAGAAAAATAGAAGACTATTCTTTTTTAGCATACGATACTAAATATGTAGTGATATTACTGCGTCGTAATATTATTGCTTAAGGTGATCTATGGGATTAAATTATTGATTTTTAAAATACAATCTTAAAGACTGCAAGACATTATAACTATTGAAAAGAGATTTTAAAATATTACTTTCATTTTTTTTGTAGATCTACTTATGCAAAGAAATTTGGAATCTAGAAACAGCTATAATAGAAAAATATTTATTTTTTTATATCTTAGATTTAATATTAGATTTCGTTCAGAAATGTTCATTTAAAAGCTAATGTTATTTTTGTATTTTTTTAAGTAAAAAATTAAATTTTTTATTAATGGTTTAGTTTAATCATTAATTTTTTTTAAAGCTATGAAAACTTTTATAACTAAAATTTCTATTATTATAAAAAACAGAATAAAGTTCTACAGCTTTATGCAATTTTTTCTTTATACATATATTATATGAGTGAAAATTTAAATATAAAGTAAACATAAAAAAATGCAAGGTATATAATCTGGTGATATAAAATTAGGGTTAATTTTGTGAATTAGAGTTTCGTAAAGAAGGAAGGGGTGATTCGTGGCTCAGAGAGCCACTTTCCAAGTCTTGGTTTAGACTGTCTAAATATAGCCACAGGCTCCACAAGCTTTTCGTGTAGTATCATGCCATGCTGTACAGCATCCTGCTTTATTGCGTGGATTTCTCATTTTTTTCTCTCACTATGGCAGTTGGCCAAATTATGTCTAAAAATTCCCAATAACTTATTAAAATTATATAGAATCTTTAGAATCATTATCATGCACATATTTAATTTATGGTTTGTGCCTATATTAAGAATATGACTAAATACCAAAAATTGTAAGTTTATTTATAATTTATAAAAGCAGGACTTAGTTTGTTCAATTTCATATTTATCTGATGGTTCAATTTATTAAAATTTATTTTTAGTTAAAATCATTGATTTACCTGTAAAATATTATGTTTTTAATATGAAATTTTAAATATAATATTTTACATATATATAAATTTATTACAAATGGGCCTATCTTTATAATATATATATAAATTAATTAATTACATTTTCAAATGCTCATAAAATATTATTTAATTATGAATTTTAAGCTATATGTTTTGAGATTCTAATTTATATAAATATTTAATAGATTTTCATGTACAGTGCTAAATTAATTTTTATTTTTCTTATACAAAACTAGTATATAATATATATATTTCCTTTTCCTTCATATATATATTATATACTAGTTTTGTGTAAGAAAAATAAAAATTAATTTAGCATTGTACATGAAAATCTATTAAATATTTATATAAATTAGAATCTCAAAACATATAGCTTAAAATTCATAATTAAATAATATTTTATGAGCATTTGAAAATGTAATTAATTTAATTCTTTAAATATTTAAATAAGAATGCATTATAAAATTAGCATTAATTGAGAAATAGTGGCATTTTATTCTTTTTTTCTTTTCAGAAAATGGTGCACAAAGACAATAATACTGTTACTTTAATATTTCAAAATCTTCATCCAGACGATTTTGAGACTACTTCAACTCGTACTGTTTCTAAAGACTCATTTATACAAACTGCTGTTAATTCGAATGTGGATGAATACTGCTTAACAAACAATGAATGTGTTTATGATCGTTCTGTAATAATACTTCCAAATGATGAACAAGTCAGTATAACTACATGTTTAATAACCTCACTTGAAAACATCTATTGAATAAGCTTGACAATCATAAATTTAATTATTCTCATTGTTAGATGTGACCTTATTTAGATATATTATTCAATAACTTTTTTAAATAGTCAATATTGTACATTTTCTTACATACTCTCATTCTTTGCAACTTTAAATATGTATCTGCTTTCTGAAAGAATTTAGTTTTTTTATATGTAACAAAAATTGAAATAATGCATTTACAAATGGGCCTATCTCTATAAGAACCCATACTAAATTTTTTGATTTCTTAATTTTTTTCTCAATTTTTCTTTCTATATATATATTTCTCAAATTTAAGTCATTAACCTCCCTTAAGTTTTGCTCACACATATTTACATATGATAGCTATCATTATGAATATTATCCACCAATTGTAGGGGCAATGTATGAAACTTGCACTATCATTTTAGAGTATGAAAACATATTTAATATAAAAAAAATTTAACTCCCTTAGTCGAAGGAAAATATATAAAAAAAGGCAGAATTGATTATGTATTCTCAATGCTTTATCCATAGAAGTAGAAATAGATGAGTATAGAAAAATACTAATGTTCAATTAAGTATTTAAGAACTTTTCCTTCATTTTTTTTTTTTAAATTAAATGTCGCTGTTTTAAATAATCCTGCTTCTCATTTTTTATAAGTTACTGAGGCCACCTTAATTTAAGTTTTTTTTCTTTTTTTAGTAAATTAAAATAATATTTTATCAACAAATGATGATAAAAATTTGTTTTATGAATTTATTTAATATCTTATATAAAATATATGTGCTTGAAAGTATTATTTTTGGTCATTATATGAAATGTTATAAATTAAATTCTGTTTTTTAATTTTAATTTTTTAAATACTTTTATAATACAGTTATACCTTGAGTGAAAAAAAATAATTCAAAGTAGTAATCATCTTGAGAATTAATTCTATTTTTATTTACACTTTTTTTTCATTCTTGTAAATTTTAACACTGATTCATTAGAATGCTTGTTCACTAGATAATTTTGAAGAGGGTTATTTATTTTTACTTATTAAGTACCTAATCTTTAATAAAATGTTTATTCCTTTGCTCAACAGATACATATTGACTCTGCTATAGGTCAAAAAGATTTTGAAGAATTAATGGAATCATTAAATATAGAAAATTCATGTTTACAAATAGTTGTTTATTATTTTAAAGAATCGCAATATCAATATAATATTGACGGAGGTTCACCGCAACATTCAGATTCTAATGCAGTTAAGTCAAAGAGAAGAATAAGAAGAAGAAATAGGAACTCAATACTAACAGGAAGAAACATTGTTTTGGAGTCTTCTGATAGTGAAAAAAATAATAAAATTTTGTACAACAATACAGAAGAAGCAGAACCAAGTAAGTGTTATAGAGTATTTACTGAAAACATTCACTTCATGCTCTATTATTTGTTTAACATTATTTTGAATGATACTGCAGGAATTATACTATACTTATTTTCTAATAATTTGAATTTAATTGAATCTTAAAATTTTTCAGAATATGTGGGTTTGGTAAATCAAGCCATGACATGCTATCTCAACAGTCTTTTACAAGCACTCTATATGACCCCTGAATTTAGGAATGCTTTGTATAATTGGGAATTTAAAAGCCCTGAAGAAGATGCTGAAGTTAGCAGTATACCTTATCAATTGCAAAAACTTTTTCTGAATTTGCAGGTACTGTGAGATATTCTTTTTTAAAGAAAGTTGAAATAAATCCAGGAAATTACAAAATCAAGTAGTATTTAAATTTTTAAGTTCGAGTTTTGATTTATCAAAAGATACTAAATCTCTAAAATAGTCATTCAAAATTACATTTCCAAACACTATTTAGTTTTTTTTAAGGATTTGACAACTTATTAAGGTATAAAATTTCATAATCTATGAGAAATATTAGAATCCTAGTTCTAC
This sequence comes from Megastigmus stigmatizans, assembly GCA_900490015.1. Classification (NCBI taxonomy): domain Eukaryota; kingdom Metazoa; phylum Arthropoda; class Insecta; order Hymenoptera; family Megastigmidae; genus Megastigmus; species Megastigmus stigmatizans. Next base: position 37,287 of record UELV01136765.1, read on the forward strand.
TTTCCTTGGTTAAATTCAGTTTTCAAAATATATTTAAATCATATCAGCTTCATAAATTTTTAATAGTTTTATGTATCTACGTAATTTAATGTTTTATATAGACATCACCAAAAACAGCAGTAGAAACCACTTCATTGACAAGAAGTTTTGGATGGGATTCTAGTGAAGCATGGCAGCAACATGACATACAAGAATTGTGCCGAGTGATGTTTGATGCTTTGGAGCAAAAGTTTAAAAATACTGCACAAGCTGATCTTATCAATAGACTTTACGAAGGTAATTTTTAGCTTGGATATTTTTTTATTCTGCCATTATTATTATTGGAACTCATTATTTTGTTATAGGAAAAATAAATGATTATGTAAAGTGCCTAACATGTAATACAGAAAAGTCTAGAGAAGATACTTTTCTTGATATTCCATTACCAGTAAGACCTTTTGATACTAACGAAGCATATGGAAGCGTGGTGTGTAATTTTTGTTATTTATAAAAAAAAACTCAACTATTTTTTACAATTTATTTTTATACATAATTTCTAGGAAGAAGCTTTAGAAGCATTTGTAAAGTATGAGACGTTAGAGGGAACCAACCAATATTTTTGTGAAAAATGTGATGCGAAATCTAATGCTCATAAAGGATTAAAGTTCACTAAATTTCCATATATCCTTACACTGCAGTTAAAAAGATTTGATTTTGATAAGACAACTTATCACAGGATTAAATTAAATGATAAGTATGTCCGCTACTTTTTATTATCATTTAAAGATGTTTTTTATATTTCTGTGCATAAAACATATTTAAAAATAAAGTTAAAGTAGTTCTAATTACATAATTCTATTTGTAAACAAAGTAGTTTTTATGAAATTATTTTAATTGATATTTTAAATCTATATTAATTATCTGTGTGAAAATTTTACATTCAAACAAATTATTTTTTATTTAAGAAAGGCTACCGTGTAATTTATTCCAAGAAAAGAGAATTTAATTATTGTTTTTTTTTTCATATAGAGTAACTTTTCCTGATGTGTTAAATTTAAATACTTTCATTAAATCTACTCAAGAATCTCTTACTCCACAAGAGGATGTTGGTATGAGTATCAAATGTGACGATAGTTGTACTACTGATAGCAGTACTATGGATGAAGAAGGTGTACAATGTGATGAAACTATGTCTGATAATGATTACCCCATTAGTCATGATCAAGAGGATGATGAAGGTTATTGTTATTCATTGAAAATCATTTACATATCGTTTCGTATATTTTTTTTGATTATTAATGGCATTTCAAAGAATAAGATATATATCACAAACAAGAATAGTATATTACGATACAAGTGCGGTAAGTGGCATTTTATGGCACGATGTGTAACGCTAAACGCTGTGCTTTGAAGGGCTGCTTACGACACGAGTATCGTACAATATTTTATAACACTGACTGGCGTAAATCCGCTGTTACGTCTATCCGTGGCGTAAGTAGCCCTTTATGGCACCGTGAAGATAAGCACGTAGGTTCGGATTTACGCCACGCAGTGCTATAAAACTTTATTATTAAAATTTGCTACTTTATCATCTAAAATAACAATTATTTTTTATGAGCATTTAAAATTTTGTTTAGCAATTTTTATTTTGATAACTCTGACATTTGAAATAGGTGTGGACATGAGCAGTGGTATGTCAAATAGTCATAATGAACTAGGAAAACTACACGAGGAATATGCAAATGCAAAAGGGCCATATATATATGAACTTTTTTCTATTATGATCCACAGCGGTAGTGCTAGTGGTGGACATTATTACGCTTACATAAAAGACTTTAGAACTAATAAATGGCTGTGTTTTAATGATCAGCTTGTTACACATGTACGTATGATTTAAAGATTATAAAGGTTTTACTTATTTAAAAGCTAAAATGTGTATTAAATTATATTATTATGAAATAGTTAAAATTTTATTTTATAATAAGTTTAAAGGATATTTATAAAAGTATATAATTTTCAACAATTTCAAACAGTTTTCAAAAAATAATTTGTAGATTACTCACAGTGAAATACAAAAAACCTATGGAGGTGGTAATAGAGGGGTACCATACAGTGGAGCATATCGCAGCAGTACAAATGCCTACATGCTTATGTACAGACAAATCGATTCAGAACGTAATGCACTTCCTATAAAAGCTGATGATTTTCCACCGCATATTAAGGTACATATGCTTAGAAATAATTTAATTTGTATGTAGTGTCCATTTACTAGACATAGAATAAATAGCTTTAAAATTTGGATACCGTATGTTTTAATGTTTAATTGTTAAAATCAATTCTGATTGTCTAAAATTAATATTATAATGAAAACTTGTTCTACCTTATCAACGTTGTCGTATATTAATTCCAGTGAACAAATTACTTGAATATATACAAAATAAGATCATTGTAGCATTTTTTTGAGTGATAATCTATTTATCATATTTTCTAACAGATATTTAATGACTACTGGCAATGGTATTTCTGCAAAGTCTTCAGATCGTTCGCTGAGACGTGAAATTTTTGTGGGCATGTCATTTCCAGTAATATATAAATTTCTATTTAAAACTGTGTGAAATATCAGAGAATCCAGCAAAGTGTAATGAAATCAAATATTTGTTGGTTGAAAGTAAAATATGCAAAATATTGTCATGTTGTAAGGTAGGATTACGAAAACCCGTTAAAACCAGTTACTAGCATAGCGAACCGCAAATACAATCTGTTTGTTTTGATCAATAAACTTCAATGTATTTTAAATAATATCTGTCTAGCAAAAATATAATAAAAGTGTAATGTAGTATGATATGTATGATTTACTCATTTTGATTTTTGGATTTTTGTACTAAATCTATCAATGCAACTACTAGAAGATGTATTAAAGATCTGAATTATTATTAGTTTGAAGAATTCAATATTCCTTCATTAGCAAAATTAATTTGCTTTAACTTAATTCTCAATATGTGTGATTTTATAGGCTCTTCTCAAGGAGATGAAGAAAAGCGAAGAGGAACAGAATTATCACGACGAGCAAACGTGCATAGAACGTCGCGTGAAGAAGCCCATTAATTTCCGTAATCCAAAATCGGGAACTGTCGACCAGCTATACATTAATCTCAATGGGGTGAATACATTCGGCCAACTTATTGCGTTGGCGTATGAGGAGTTCAGTACTATTTACTCGCGCGTTGATCCAGCTCAGTTTCGTATTGTCAGTTACCTACCCAAGTATGATATCGTTGATCGATCATACGAGTATGATGATGACACGAGACTTACTGCTGTATTCTCAAACTTAAGTAAAATGCCAGATCTGCTGTTGGACTTTCGTGATAAGAATCGTCAATTCGAGGACTATAATAACAGACCCGTCATAACACAGGTATGATTAAAGTATTTTGAATCTTTATTTTGACTTTAAATGTGATAATACTTTTTCATAAAGTAGCTAGAAATTTAGAAATACGCATTAATAACGCTTCATGTAAATAAAGTGCCCAGTAATAGTAGAAGTCGGCTTCATTTTTGAACTTTATAAACACTTTAGTATAAGTAGTTTACTATGATTGTATAAATTCTGAAAATGAATCTATCGTGAACAATTTATATTATCTTTTCATCTGTCATTGATTCACGAAATGTTTCAAATTAACTATTTTTATGTAAATATTATTTTTATGTAATACTATTTTTATGAAAATTATTCCGTCATGTTTTGGTCATTCAACTTTTGTGAAAAAAATTTCTAAAAATAAGATGTCAGATCCATGACATGATAGTCATAATGACGAATTTTTTAATGCATTTTGAATAATCCTGAGTTTCTTTCATTTCAAATTACTTGGACAAATAAATAATATTAAATGAGTATTAAAGATGATGAATATGTAAATATAAATGTCCTAAATAGGTTTACTTAATCGATCCAGTGGAAAGAAATATAGTGGATGGTCCAAAGTACTTGCGAGCCTACGAGTTTATGAAAATTCGAGATTATAAAAAAATGTTAGAAAAACATTTTAAGGTGGACGCAAATACAGTACAACTTCTGTGTCAGGAATTAAAATTATACCATTTACTGGATGATGAGTATCAGTTTGAACCAACACACGTAAAGTTTCCTATTAAAATTAGTGCTACGGAAGTGTACGATGCAGAAATGAAAAAAAATGTTCGAGAATCGCAATTTTATAGGATGACTGAGTACTTGAAAGATATTGTTACTTTTTATGTAGACACGCATGAAATCAATAAAGGTACGTACTTCCACAGAAGTGAGTATAATTTTAATTTAGTTTCATAATTTTACTTAAATGGAAATAGAATAAAAATTAAATGAAAAGGAAATTAAATGATTTATCCGTACATTCAATTTAATTCATATACGAAACTATTTGTGATATTTTACTTATACCAGATACAACTATTTTTGGATTATGTTCTGGAGAAAATGTTAGTGACAGTCTTTGAGGTAAAGCTTGTAGTTGCATTATATTGAAAGTCATGTTAAGTAAATTAATAAATTTTAATATACTATACATAGAGCATCCCATATTTTATACTTTGAAAACTATTTATTGTGATGAAAGTTGCAAATGAAAATTCATAGAAATATATTTTGAATTATTGCAAAACTACAATTATTCTGCAATTTTCTCCATGAACAAGATTACAAAATAAACGTTGCATCAAAATAGTACCCATTGCCTTCATGCGCTATATAGTCGCATAAAAAGCTCAACTTTTTACAAGACTTTGAAACTTTGAAACTTTGAAACATGATAATTCTTTTAAAATTTATAAATTTATTGTAATTGCTACAGAGACTCTAGAGGCTTTAAATGTTCCTTCACTTGAAGAATACTATGGAGCAAAGGAAAAGCCTAAGGAAAAATCTCTTTCGGAAGAGCTTAATAAACTTAGCATGACTGCCTGGGACTCTTACAAATTCAATACCTCGACACAAGAATTCGAACCCGATACCAGCGATGTATTTAGTTCAAGACGTTATAGCAAGTATCATATTTCTAATAAAATAGAAGAGTGGAGTATTCAGGAAACAAGTAATAGTGAAGATAGTAGTTTGAGTGATAGTGATAGAACGTTAGTCGGTGATGTAATCGAAGAATCCGAGCTTGAATGTGAATCGGAACTTGCTCCCACGAATATGTTTGGACATTATCCAATTGTTGTGAAGAACAAGGATAACGAAAGCGAGAATTATTTCAAAATCACAAAAGATCGACGAACGGGTAAGTAAAAATACTCTTTATATTTATTTTTAAATACTTACGTAGTTACAACTACAATACAAATAGGGCGTGTTTTTAGTTTCGGTGGAAGGTGTATAGAATTTGTATATTCTATTATTTCTATCTATTCACCATTTATTAACTATTGCGAGTTGGACCCAATTCTTTGTAGTTCACAGAATTGGACTCAAATTGCAAAATGTTAAAATATTGAAAATTGAGCGAAAAAAGTATGAAACCGTAAACGTCGCAACTATACTCATCCGGCTGCCCCTGGTTGTCTTGTCGTACACATGTAGTTAGACAGCGCCCTCAGGGCTTTCTGAGAACTAACTAACATAGCCACACACGATACACAAATTTACAATTTTTTTTGTTTAAGTTATGCACATATATATAT
>UELV01136766.1:0-28717 GCA_900490015.1 Megastigmus stigmatizans
AAATATGTAGACAGTGAAAAGGAAAATACATCGCCAGAAAAAATAAAAAAATTGGGTTCCCTGCATAGTGATAGTGAATCAGATGATAGAAAAGAAAGTGTAAAAGAAATTGATGAGATGAGTAGTAATGAAGAGTTAAATAAAACTAAAATTCACATAGAAACCAAATATGTAGACAGTGAAAAGGAAAATACATCGCCAGAAAAAATAAAAAAATTGGGTTCCCTGCATAGTGATAGTGAATCAGATGATAGAAAAGAAAGTGTAAAAGAAATTGATGAGATGAGTAGTAATGAAGAGTTAAATAAAACTAAAATTCACATAGAAACCAAATATGTAGACAGTGAAAAGGAAAATACATCGCCAGAAAAAATAAAAAAATTGGGTTCCCTGCATAGTGATAGTGAATCAGATGATAGAAAAGAAAGTGTAAAAGAAATTGATGAGATGAGTAGTAATGAAGAGTTAAATAAAACTAAAATTCACATAGAAACCAAATATGTAGACAGTGAAAAGGAAAATACATCGCCAGAAAAAATAAAAAAATTGGGTTCCCTGCATAGTGATAGTGAATCAGATGATAGAAAAGAAAGTGTAAAAGAAATTGATGAGATGAGTAGTAATGAAGAGTTAAATAAAACTAAAATTCACATAGAAACCAAATATGTAGACAGTGAAAAGGAAAATACATCGCCAGAAAAAATAAAAAAATTGGGTTCCCTGCATAGTGATAGTGAATCAGATGATAGAAAAGAAAGTGTAAAAGAAATTGATGAGATGAGTAGTAATGAAGAGTTAAATAAAACTAAAATTCACATAGAAACCAAATATGTAGACAGTGAAAAGGAAAATACATCGCCAGAAAAAATAAAAAAATTGGGTTCCCTGCATAGTGATAGTGAATCAGATGATAGAAAAGAAAGTGTAAAAGAAATTGATGAGATGAGTAGTAATGAAGAGTTAAATAAAACTAAAATTCACATAGAAACCAAATATGTAGACAGTGAAAAGGAAAATACATCGCCAGAAAAAATAAAAAAATTGGGTTCCCTGCATAGTGATAGTGAATCAGATGATAGAAAAGAAAGTGTAAAAGAAATTGATGAGATGAGTAGTAATGAAGAGTTAAATAAAACTAAAATTCACATAGAAACCAAATATGTAGACAGTGAAAAGGAAAATACATCGCCAGAAAAAATAAAAAAATTGGGTTCCCTGCATAGTGATAGTGAATCAGATGATAGAAAAGAAAGTGTAAAAGAAATTGATGAGATGAGTAGTAATGAAGAGTTAAATAAAACTAAAATTCACATAGAAACCAAATATGTAGACAGTGAAAAGGAAAATACATCGCCAGAAAAAATAAAAAAATTGGGTTCCCTGCATAGTGATAGTGAATCAGATGATAGAAAAGAAAGTGTAAAAGAAATTGATGAGATGAGTAGTAATGAAGAGTTAAATAAAACTAAAATTCACATAGAAACCAAATATGTAGACAGTGAAAAGGAAAATACATCGCCAGAAAAAATAAAAAAATTGGGTTCCCTGCATAGTGATAGTGAATCAGATGATAGAAAAGAAAGTGTAAAAGAAATTGATGAGATGAGTAGTAATGAAGAGTTAAATAAAACTAAAATTCACATAGAAACCAAATATGTAGACAGTGAAAAGGAAAATACATCATCAGAAAAAATAAAAAAAATGGGTTTCTTGCATAGTGATAGTGAATCGGATGATAGTAAAGAAAGTGACAAGGATATCATAAATTATATAAGTGATATAGACATTGAAGAGCATAAAATATCAATACCAGATGATTTCCAAGAAATAGAAACTACTACAAAAAATACAATAAATAACCATGAATCAAATGTTTCAAAGAAATTGAAATGGGATACTACAGAAAAAGAGCCTAGTATTGAAAATGAGTCTACTGAAGGATTTGTTAAGATAGATGAAGTACACTGTGATAGTGAGAAAGAAATAAGTAGTGATCAAAGATTTGAAAAAGTTGTTAACCACTCCTTAGAAAGTGGAAATGATTCAGAAATTGATGTTGATACCTTAAATCCTGAAATTTCAAAACGCTTGAAAGTGTTAAAAAGACTAAATCTCTTTACAGAAAGTGATGAAGATTCAGAAGAAGAGGAGTCTAAGGTATCAACTGAACAAGATGCTGACCAAAATGTTGTTATCGATACAACACTACAGAATGCCTGTAATAGAAGCATCACATCATCGGATAATGAAAGTGATAAGTCACTATCACCTTCTGCATCACAAAAACTTTCACAATATAAGAAATTAAATTTGACTAACAGTGACAGTACTAGTTCAAGTGATGATGAAGATAAAAAAGTAATAGATAAAATTATGGTTAATGATGTAGTTAAGGAAACTCATATGCTGCAGAAACAGATAAATAAGTCTAAGTCAGAAAAATCTGAGAAAGATATAATAGCAGATGAAAATATGCAACAAGAAACGAGTATAGATGATAAATTAAATTCCTCTAAATTATCTACTGTAGAAGGCTTAAAAGACTTTCAAAAAGTTTGCACTGAAAGTAATGAAAGCATTGAAAACATAGAAGACATACAGGAAAATACTAATAAAAATCAAAAAAATATAATAATTAATGAAACGCAAGAGAGTATTGAATCAGGTAATTTAGAATCCCAAGAAATGTTTTCATCATTAGAAGATTTAACTACAGATTTAGATCAGAATCAATTGAATATAATTAAAGAGCCAAAACTGAATAATGAAATAGAAATAACACATGAAAGCTCTTCTACTATACAAGCAGAAGAAAAAAAAGAAGAAAAAATAACTAAAGTAATGATCGAAATAACAAAAATACAATTTTCTGTTTTATAAGATTTAATAATTTGTATATGATTATTACTATTTGCAGATTTCGCAGCTCCTTGAAGAAGAAAATTTATCAGAATGGTTTTATGAAACAACAACTACTACAAATGATATATCGAACGATGAAGAAATATTTATACTTGAAATTCCTAAAAGTGTAAGATTTTTATTAGTTTTATTTCTATTTTTATTTATGTATATCTACAAATTTGAAATAAATCATTTTGTAATTTTTAGGTTTTTAGTAAAAGTTTAGTCGGGAAAAAGCTTTCTTTTTCAAAAACAACATTACAGTTGGCTGAGAATAAATATGAAGCATTCCAAAGAAAAGTTTCACCAATACTTTCTTGTATATTTAAAAGTCATAAGAATGCCAAAAATCCATTTAAACTCAGTAAACATTTTCATTTAATTATTATCAATGTTACTACAAGCTTATAGTTATATATTTTTAGTAAAAAAGTATTTTATTTTTAGTGAATATCAGACCAGTCACTTCGATAGTAGCGCGAAGAAAGAGAGATTTTAATGATTCAAATGATAAACTCATTGATAATAAAAAACTTAAGAAAAATAGGGTTTGTGATATGTCGCTGAGATCTGCAGAAAACGAATGTGCGAATCCTAAAAGTAACGATAAATCACCGAGAAATCTTCAGAAAAAGAAGAAAATGAATAAAAATCTTGAATCAAAAAAACCAAAATCACCAATAAAAGAAAAAACGTTGGATACGTCACTAGCAACAAAACCAAAAAGTGAGTACTTTAGAAAAATTAAATTCGAAAATAAAATGGAAAATAAATTTTTAATAAATAATTTTTTATTAATAGAATATAAAAATACGTTGAAGCACGATCAAACGCCAAATGGGAAAAAATCATTACAGAGAAAATTATCAAATTCTTCTGAAAATGATGCTATGAAAGATGAAAAGGCAGAAGAAAAACCGTTTAGCAATCATTTAAGATCAAGTCCGCGATTAACAAAGTCTTCTTCAAATGAAAGTATAAGTCAGGATCTTGTTAAAGATGAAAGTAAAGGTAAAATTAAAAAGGATAATACAAAAGCTAATAAAAAATTGATACTCTCATTAAAAACTGAATCAAAATCGAAGAAATTAGAAGACCATGAAATAAAATCTTGGACGAAAAAAGAATGGAAAGTCAAAAAAAAAGAAAGCTCCTTAAAGAATGACATCGAAGAAAATGAATTGGAATGGGATAGTAATTTTTTCCAGCTTTCTCCTAAAAAGAAAATGAAACCACTAAAAAAAATTGCTTCCAAAAAAAAGAAACCAAAAAGTCAATCGAACGATGGTCCAAAGCTAAACCTTGAAGCAGTAAGCAAAAGAAAACGCAAGGCTACTCCTGATAAAAACACACAGAATGATCCAAATGTTAAAAAAAAGAAGATAAATGTGGAGGAAGAGGTGAAAGTATCAGCTTCTCAACAGATAATGAATATCATTGGAAAAAGTATCAAATTTAATAAAAAAAAGTGCGATACCTCCAATTCTAACATTGAGAGTACAAGATACGAAGCACTTGATTTCACGCGTCATTTTGGTAAAAGAAAAAAACATTGTTCCTCGTCATCCAGCAATGACGAGAGTGATACGAAATTTACGAGGTCTTTCAAAGTTAGAGATAAGACAACTCCTGAAAATGAAACCTTTGAGAAACCTTCGACTTCCTTTGATTTTAGTGGCAGCTCAACAAGTGGTTCTTTTATTAAAACAGATTTGAACACTAAAATTGAAAAGAAAAAACCGAAGATTTTTTTCAACGAGTGAAAGACAGTCGCACAAACGCATACGTGACGCTTTGTTTTGTACATATTCATACATTTACATATTTTGTACATATAATATATTCAATGTCTCAAATCGGTATCTTGTCCATTGTTTGTACATAGACTACGCATTGCAACTTTCAGGATTGCCTCTTTGATTTACATAATGTTGTTCAGGGCTTTCTTGGAGGAACATGCTCCAAATGCATTCGGAAGTCTGGTTTCGATGCACGTCGTTGTACGTATGGACCGAGGCTCCGCACTCGGTACCAAGAAGACTGCGATACCAGTAGAGATTCTCAACAGCAAGGCATTGACCGGTCATTAAGTGTTGAATAACAATCCTATGGATAAAGGACAAGAAAAATGTTATGGGTGCCATTACGTGTTAAATAACAATCTCGTGGATAATGTACAAGAGAAACTTATGCTTGTCATATTTATAAGCTTATGTTGTGTACATGTACTATAATTATTGAAATGTCCTGTTTTAAACAAGAGTGCAAATTAGAGATACAGAAAAGTACGCATTTAGATTTCAAATTTTTATTTATTTCATTTTATATTTTATAATTTACTTTTGATATTCGTCTAATAAAATGTTTATATTTGACTTATTGTGATATTGTTTTTCACTCGTCCAATTCAAAGTTGTTAATTAAATTGTATACTGTAGTCGTGCAAAATCATGGAATGTCTCTTATTATAGAAAATGAACGAATCTATATTTATATAATACATTTAATATTGAGAACCTACAGCGTGTTTGACCTTAATATTTTTTAATTTTATCTAATTTTATAGTTGTACATACATGCACTACTTTTTGTTAAAATTGAAATGAAGAAAAATTGATTTTATAATTGGGTACGACTGATACACACATATTTTAGTACAAAAACAATTCTTATTGTGATAAAAATGGGTTTTGAAAAAATTTTTTTTTTCTTCTATGGATTAAACATTAAGAAATATTACTTATGTCGACTGTACTCTACTATAAACTGACAAAGATTTTTTTATTGATCTTACAGTCTAATCAATATTAATGGGCAATTAGATTGCCCTTGTTTATAATCACCCTCGCAGAATCTGAAATAAACTTATATTTAACCCTGAAAAACATATATTAGTAAAGGACAATCTGATCGCCCCTCACCACCCAAACGCCCGACGTTTCGAGCCTGCCCCGGCTCCTCCTCAAGGACTCTATGGATGTTTATGTGTATGTTATCAAGTTAATGGATTTTTTCCGCCAATTTTTGTCGGGTCGAATTGAAATTTTTGGGAATTTACTTATTGTCGTCATTATTATGTTATAGAATAGTAACGTTCCTATTTTGGTCCATATCCATTATAAGGCCTCGAAATGGCACACGTTTTAAAAATGTCGAAAAATCATTTTTAGCTAAAAAAATTAATTTTTCATGAAGTATAAAAAGAGAAAGTTTAAGATAACAGTAGAAAAAGGTCAAATACGCTTAAATTGTCTTTAAAAACCGCTTTTTGGGCATTAACATAAAAAACATTAATTTCTCATAAAAGTGTTAAATGTAAAAATTGTAGAGCACAAAAAAACAAAGCTTTTCTGTATTGAACGTTTTTTGCTTGGAACGATTCATTTCAAGTTAACAATGGAACCAGTTGTAGAGACAGCAACTGAATGCGTCAGCGCTGGTTTCATAAAACTACTCTTTTTTTTTATGCGATAGAAAATGTGGTTGTTAATTCGTACCTACTGCAAGGTGCAATGGGCAGTCCCTTGGTTTCGAATCTTATATGCCTGTTGAAATGAAGGGCTTGCCACTTTGTAAAACAATCTTTTAGGACGTTCAAGCGCAACAGATTGTGATCGTTCGGCCCAAATTGTCCGTCAACGCGAGGCGGTTCCGACCTCAGATATAACTTTTCTTTTGCGTTGGCCAGCTGAGAAGATAAAAGTTAGCACGCTCTCTTCTATTTAAATTCTTTAATATCGATTCGCATTTATAGTGGTATCGGGATTTTATATTTTTTTTTATTTATAATTTTAAAAATTTGTTCTTTGAAAATATTTTGATGATAGATCTATTTGATTAAGATTTTTGTAAATTTCTTCATTTCATCGATCTGTCAAACAGTTACATTTTACTCATTAAACGAATGCGTGGTATTCAAATAAAATTAATTAAGTAAGATTACTATGATGTACCGCGTTTCCAAAAATTTAATGTGTTTTAAATAACTACGAGATAACTGTTATATTGTCCTGCGCTTCTTTCTTTGTCAGTATTTTCCTTTCAATTTTTTCCTTTAATTTTTTTTGCACTCTGAATAAATATGTTTTTATGCACAGGACTAAAGCTTTATCATTTACCAACAAAAGATTTAACGAGTACTTTTTTAAACAGCCCCTTGAATAATTTAGCTATAAAACAAAGTCTTATTTATCAGCGCTACAAGTTTCGCTAAAAAATTTGTGCAAGCCTTCACATAGTAAGTATATACGTAATAAAAGTTAAAAGTTTCAGTCAATGAGTGTACATATATATAAAACTACAGTCTAGATCCATAAACGGGTTTAGCATATGTCTCGCGCGTATCGTTATAAAAATAGCTTATCCGGGCACGCGCACACTCAACGTTTTTCGCATTTTCTAAATTCAACGTCCGCGAGTCATATATACTTGCAAATGGAAGGGTCGTCCATAAGTGAGATAGTCATGGCCGGCATCGAGAGGGCATCGATCGTCGGTCGGTTCGAGTTTGAAAACGTTCCTGGCGACCGGTTGACAGATCGGCCCACATCCCACCCCGCAGCCGTCCTCGATCTTCTCGACACGGGCCGCGTAGTCGTCGTAACAGGCGGTCGCCATCAGCATCAAGCCGTAGCGCGTCGGCGGGCCGTATATCTCCATGGGACAGCCGGGTTTGCCCCTCAATAGATAGGACAGGTCGGGCAGTTCCGGAGCGAGCAGATGGACTTGGTGGCCGAATTTCAGGTGGGGACAGGTAGCTGGGAGTATAGGGGGTAGGTCTACGGGCTTGTTGAAGGACCGAATCAGCCGCATGATACGCTGACGCGGAAGTTCGCCCTTTTCGCGGATCTCGATTACCTTCTGGATCTGCTCCTAAGGGGGTTCGATCGTAATGACGACGTGTGAGTTATATATGATTATATAGGAATGAGGATGTAGGATCGTGCTGGCATATTTCTCGTCCAAGTGTTTCTATTATTACTCTGGGGTATGAAAAAGTTTGTAAAAACATTATGTCTGATATCCACTTTGGAATGTATATATAAGCGTTTTGGTAAGTAAGAGACAGTTACAAATACCGTTTCGTAGTTAAGTGAATAAGTACATCCTATTTGATGAAATGGCAAAATTGCTTATCGATGAATTTGAAGGTCAAGATGAATACTATTGTATTATGTAAGCAGAAGAAAATTTATTGTCTCTCCTTTCTAATATTGTTGCAACGGAAAGAATACAAAAGCTTTTTATATACTCAATGATGCCTATATATCCTTTCAATAATTGTATTTAGAAACGTTACATCATTTCAAAGACATTTCATACATTTTATTACGATTCGATGACAGAAACATAAAATGAATAATATTACACGAAAGTCAAATTAACAAAAAAGAAAAAAAGAAAAATCGAACACCTATAATGGATTCCAATACATATAAGATTTATCAGCGCACGGTAACTATGATCTCGGCGCTTTAAACATTGGACCAATGCCACTCCTAAATCGAGCAATTAAAACAACGCAGTTTCGTGCAAATAAAAACATTACGTGACTTAGTCACGTATTTGTTGGCTTTACAAACGAACCGAGCTACTATTCAATAGACCATCTGTTTATTAAGCATTTTACACCTACATAAAGAATGTCAATATTACGATATGAAAGACTTACGACAAAAAAGTCACGTTCTTTTCATTCGCACTCGCAGACATCGTACAAACGAAAATTCTGTATTTCAACATTATTTTTACATATGTATCTTTGCTTACTAAGTAAACATCATCTTAAATCACAGTATGTAGGATTTCTAATCTATTATATATACCTCGTGAAATAATTCATAACGGTGAGAATTCGATTATTAGCATGACGTCTCGTAACCTCGCGAGCGTATTATCTCGAATTCCCGTTAACTGGAATAATGGATTTATTGCATAGAGCAATGAGTATCGCGTTAAGAACAAACCAGTGCGGCTGGCCTACGAGAATAAACATCTAGTAGTACGAGTAGCGTAGCGGAAGACTTTAAGTAGTAACAGTCGCTCGCCCTCGTATACGTGGCACACACGCTATATGCGTTCCAGCTTTTCGCGATTTAGGCACACGGTTATATATTGTCCACGAGAGCTAAGCACAAGCGCTTATACCGTTTTACTTCTCATCAATTGTACTCGTTCGTTAAATCAACTCCTGTAACTATGATCGACGTTTACTCGTAATGCTTCGGAGCGAAAACATGTATGTATATATATAATTGTACAATATGGCAGTGTTATAAGTGTAGAACTTGGTCGTTGTCGCATTACGTGTAATCGTCGATTGATTTTTATTATTACTTCCTCCAAGTTTGCGAGAATTACATATAATTATACCGTTACTCTTACGAGATAATATCGTTTATCAGTGTTTTATAATTGCTTTATCTTTGCAAGGCGGTTCACTCGGCGATTTCCCCTCTATATAAAAAGCTTCGCGTACACATACGTGTGTATAAAAATGATGACGTTATCGAATCCCAACGATCAAAATACACGAAACGAAATCATGGAACGTGAAAACTCGAAATTGAATAACTCGCAATTACGCGACAAACATCGCGCATGAATTAATTAGCATACAACACACCGCATATTACATATATAATTGTTCGCAAAACGCCCATATATTTTTTTGTTCATCGTCGCGGCCAAGGATTTTGATTTATTATTAGGACAGAGAGAACGCGAGCGCGCGCCCCCGAGCCTTTTGCATCTCGGGAACAGATAATTATTATTCCCTCGACTATGATAATCGTCGGTCTTCGTCGTCGATCTCGTGTATATTCTTAGAATGCACGCGCGCGCGCGGGGGGGGCCTGTACGATTAACAAAGTCCATATATATGTGTATATGTCGCGCGTGGCGCGGGCGTCCAACGATACAATTTCAATTCTATTCTGCCACTTTTTGGTTATGGCGTGCGCGCACGTCGTAGATAACGAGGAAAGAGTAAATAGTGATGTAGACCCCGAGATTTGTTTTCCTACCCTCTCGAGCTCGAGTTGGTCGAACCAGCAGCCGAGTCTTACCCGTGCACTGTACATCTCTCACTCTTATTTATTTTATTTATATTCAACAATTTTCGAATGGAAAAACACGAGCAATTTATTGATACATGATGGATTGACGAACTCGCGATTTGGTTAGATCTCCAACAGCCACAAAACAAATGTCTCGGAGTGGTAAACAAAACTATATATATTGTACATGCAAAAAACAATGGAACGATAAAAAATCAAAGTGACATCATAAGTGGTGGATAAACTTGATATAGGAGGAGAAAAAGGTGGGCGGTTGTAGGTCAGTGAATAAGAATACGCGCTTATTGTGCGCCAGTTGGTGTCGTACAAAAACAAAATGAATATTTATTCCATAAAAGAAATATAATCCTCCTCCTTTCTTCACACAATATGTATAATAGCGTATATGTACAATATATATATATATATATATATATATATGTAAGTGTATGACAAATAAATATCAGTACAAGAGACTGTGAAACAATATAAATACATAATATGCTGGCCCTGATAAGGGCCGATTTCTCGCTCCTCCTTCACGCGGCGGCGTCTCGCGGACAAATCCTCGCGCTCAGCTCCTTATCCACGAGGCTCCGACTCGTCCCGTGCTCATACACCATCCTCCCCGTACGGAGGCCCATCGCGTTGCCGGTGTCCGGCCTGCACAGCTTCCGCGGCTCCTTACTTCTTCTTGGCGGGCGCCTTCTTGGCCGCCGGTTTTTTCGCCTTGGCTGCAGCCGCGGGCTTCTTGGCCGGCGCCGCTTTCGGCTTCTTCGCCGCGGCGGCTTTGGGCTTGGCGGCTTTGGGCTTGGCCGCGGCGGCCACGGGTTTGGGCTTCTTCGCGGTCAGGGCCTTGACGCTCTTCTTCTTCTCGACGGCGGGTTTGGCCGCGGCCGCCGCTGCCGGTCCAGCCTTCTTGGCGGCTGCGGCCGGTTTCTTCGCGGCCGCCGGCTTCTTGGCCGCGGTCTTCTTGGCGGGCTTGGCTTTCTTGGGCGCCGCTGCCTTCTTGCTGACCGGAGCGCGGGGCTTGGGCTTCTTGGCGCTCTTGCCCTCGGCCTTGGCGGCGGAGAGCTTGAAGGAGCCGGAGGCACCCTTCCCCTTGACCTGGACCAGCTCCTTCGAGGCGACCGCGCTCTTGAGGTACTTCTTGATGAAGGGCGAGTGCTTCTCGGCGTCGAGCTTGTAGCTGGCGCCGATGTACTTCTTGATGGCCTGGAGCGAGGAGCCGCCGCGTTCCTTCAGGGCCTTGATGGCCGCGATGACCATCTCCGAGGTGCGCGGGTGGGTCGGCTTGGCCCGGGGTTTCTTCGCCTTGGCCGCGGCGGTCTTTTTCGGACTACTGGCGGCTGCGCTCGGCGCCGGCTCCGCCACACCCGCTGCTCCTGCTGTCTTGTCCGTCATTCTCTCACTTGTACAATATGCTCTGCACTTGCTGCTTTGCGCACCGACTCAACTAACGACTGTTTTTCCTGGATCCGCGGCGAGATCTCGATGTGTTGTGTATTAGTGTACGACTGGCGAGCTTAAGCGCGACTGAGTGAGTTGTAGCGGTACGGCGGCGCGCTCGCTCGATAGTCATAGGGGAGCGCGGACCTCGCAGAGAGACCCAGGCGTACTTGCGCCTCCGCCGCGGCGCGATCAGGTCTGACGGCGGTACGCTTTCTGCACTTTCATCGGGGTTTTCACCTGGTTCCCGATGCTTTTTCCCGGGTATTTTCGACCGAACGTCTGGTTCAAACTATGGGGATGTCGGAGACGCGAAGATCGGAGCGGGAATCGCGACGGGAACGAGGCTCCGCGCGCTTTTCCCAGAGTCCGCTTTTCGCGGCTCGTCGCACCCCTCCTGGAAAACTCCTAGATTACAATCGGATATCCACCCGAGCGACCAAATCTCCGATGAAATCTCGGGAGCAAAGACGGAACTAACGACGTCGCTTTCAATTTCCGGGATAGCTCGATTTTTCGCGGAGATAATCGCTGAAACGTCGAGGTGTCCAGTTTCGCTTTGGCGCTCGAGGCTTACGAGCCCCCGCGCGGCTCGATCGCACTTTTCTAGGATTTGAGAATTTTTTTATTCGAGGTGATTTCGGGGTTTTTGACTTATCCGGGGCTACGAGGATCGGTTCGGGATGTCGATCGATTGCTTTCGATGGGGTTTGATAGCAGCCGCTGCTATAGTATAGCGCGCTTTCGCTCTTTCACTGGCGTATCAAGCTTTGCTTATGGGGAGACATCAGAGAGAATGGAATTACGGAAAAATTATGGTTTTTTGGATTGTCGGTAAAGATGAATGATGGGTGATGTGATTTTAAGGAAATTTTAAGATTTTTTTTCGTATGGTATGGTGGAATAGGATTGCCGATGTGTCGGTTCTAGTGTACTGGCGCTTAAGTAATATGCCCGAGGACCGTGCGTTTGTGTCGCTCTAAGCTTTTGATTATCAATAAAGTATTAAATTATTTTAATGTTTTTTATGGGACAAATGATTGGGATCGTATAAAAAGTGCTCGTTTATTAATCTAGAGGTTGGCATTGTAAACATTGTTGATCTGTACCTATACAAGTATATAGAAAAGGCGGAAAGATGAAAATTTAAAAATTTATTTTTCGCGCGCATTTACTATGGTATTATAAGCTAAATCTTATTGCGAATTCGTGAGTTTTATTGAAATGAAAATTATTCAGTAATATGTGGAGATGCAATGGTTTTTTTTTATTAAAATTTCGAACCTTGTAATCGAAGGCCTGCAAGGGTTGTAACCACCGCTCATTTTTTTTAAATTAAGCTTTTATCATCGTCATTTACAAGAAATAACGGTTTTCAATTTTAAAAAATAGTCAAAAGTCGAAAAATTGGCAATTATTAAGTATTTTGCGAAAAATTACCAGATCCAACAAAAATATTGTGTTTAAAGCGTTATACAATATAATAAGCTCTGAAAATCGTAAAAATAGGCTTTAAACTGTGACAAGTGATTTTAAATTGCTCAAAAAATCTTCGTTCGATCTCCAAATTAAGATATCCAAATCGCTTCCCCTACATCTGTTAAAAAATTTTAACCATACTTTCGTCATCGCACTTTAGGACACCGCAGCGCAACAATCGTGGTAGCGTGCATTTACGCGATAAAGCCCGAGCCGTCCGGGTTTCCGGTGTTCTCCGCACGTTTTTCCACCCAAATCAACCCTATTTGAACTGCCAAACGGTCGATTCACTCAACGGATCATCGCCAATCCCACCCTATCAACAAATTCCTATTTTTCATAAATCGTCCGAGGCGCTTCGCAGCCGCACACGGCGAACTTCGCGTCGCGAAGTGCAACAAAGTCGTTCGTTCTCCGACGATTTCCACGGTCAAACTCGTTATTTCCAGCGCGAAATCCACGACGAGCGGTCGGACACGAGTCTGAACCAGTATGTAGAAGTGCACTTTGCACACTTCCTCGGTGAAAATTTTGAAAAACGTTAGATTTTCCGAACGATGTGCAGTCGAGTGACCAACGCAACCTCTCGAACTTTACTCGATTTATCAACGCGGCAACGAGGAAATCCACGCGAATCTCGGCCCATTCGCGGCGCAAATATTTGTACTTTCGTCGTGAGCTGAATTAAGGGTAAACGAATCCTAGGAAAGCGATCGAAATGCATTTGTTTGCGGTTAAGGAAACCGTACGCCCCGAGGAAAGCGCGCGCTCGGAGTGCAGCGGAGTCGTCCGGCCTCTCTCCGACGTCCGCGCTCCGTTCCGTTCGCGCGCACTCTCTGCTCGCTCTCCCGCTGCATATATACACAGACAATGGGCTGCGCCGAGCCACACGCACACATGCATATACGTGCACGGCAGTGTTGGCTGCTGTGTGCCGCGGGATTCGCGAGCGAGAGAGAGAGAGAGAGAGAGAAAGATATAGCGAAGTTTGGTATATAGCATTAATGCGAGAGGGAGAGAGAGAAAGTGTGTTAGCGAGCGAGAGAGAGAGAGAGAGAGAGAGAGAGAGAGAGAGAGAGAGAGAGAGAGAGAGAGAGAGAGAGAGGTAAAGAGCGTTAAAATTTTTCTTTATATTCGTCGGTGGGGCGCGTGTGTATTAGCGCTCCTCTCGGTGACTGCACGGGCCGCGTCTTATGTATATATGTATATACAGTTTGGGTTGGAAATTGATTATGACGTAGATTTAGGAGAGATAAATCCCCGGGATCCGATCATGCACATGCATATACATGTATATACGTGTGGTGTATAATGGGTGCTGTACAAGGATCGGTCTCTTTCTCCGCAGCATCTTTTGCGTTTCGGCACTCGGCGCAATTTCGCGATACGCGAAGTAAGCGTCTATGGGAGTTTAGCTGCGGCAAGAGATGGAGAGAAACAAGTGGATCCGCTTCTTTCCGCGGGTTTTCACTGCTCGATGCCTTTGTTCCCCATCCGTATTTTATCGACCGCGCGGATTGTTTTTTATATGTGTATGTATTATGTTTGTACGCGACCGACTAACGCCCCTCCTCCCCCATTTTTGGTAATATTGTTGCGCGCATCGCAGTTTGAGCGAAAGATGGAATATATATATATTTTTTGCCAAACCTTTCCATTCCATCCGATTTTGAATCGCGGCTCTCTCTCTCCCTCTCTCTTTCTCCTTTCTATACGTCGCGCATTATCTACATCACGCGAACTTATAGCGAGGGAGAGACAGAGAGAATACGTGAATATTACGTTTCCTGAATGATTTATGAAATCTGATTGTTGTTTTTTTTTTAAACTTTTATCAAATTCGAACCGTTTCCGTGGTGCAACGAAACTTTTTTATGTATATTATATATTTATTCATATTTTCCTTGTTTAATTGCCGTTAAGAATTGAACTCGGTATTTTTTCAACGCAGGATATATTGATTTGATTTTCATGCATATGAATCCATTTAATAAGTGCACTGTTAGGATGTATTACTCATCTTATTTACATAATGCATTATTTATTTACATTGACAATAAAATCAATGTAATGACGCCACATTATTTTACTCTCCTCTTTTAGGTCCACTTATATATATTTTTAGTACCTACATCTAAAACTATTGCATTCTGTGATAAATAAATAAATTACACAAATCATATAAATAAATAAATTTTCCATGTCTGGACAGTCGATACAAGCTATGTAATTTCTGGTCAATAGTTCATTTAATATTTTAGCTCCACAATTCAGCAAGAGCGCGGCAATACATAATTTTACCATAACTATATATGTATACATCGATATACCGTAAATAATATCGACGAATTAAAAAAATATTGTACAAAAATATTTATCGTACTATTAAAAATGTAAATATTTACTTTTTCAATTTGTAGGTAATAGAGCTTCGTTAGTACATAAAAATTATTTTTTTACAATAGACAATATTTCAATATTTTGTGATTGTAAATGTATATCGCGCCATCAGCGCTACAATGCAACCACTATATTGCAATTCGGCCATTATTGCAATAATTCTATTAGTGTAGCGAAATAAGGAGTATATATATATATATATATACATTATATATATATATATATACCTATATACATTACGAAATCAACGAAATCTTGATAAACCGAACACTTTTTTCTAATTTTTATAATTCATGAATTGGTATGTACAAAAAGTACCGAGAAACGTTTTCGGCGGACCGCAATGCGTATAGGCCTAGAATGGTGCCGCATATGCTAATTGATGTCATAAAAATCCATTATTTGGAAAAATTTCCAAAAAATTTCGGTTCGGGTCGATTTTAACAAATTTATTATCGTTGTGAAAAAAATTTCTTATCACATTTTTGCGAAAATCAAGTCGAAAGTAACGAAATCTGCGTACAATTGTTCCAAAAAAATCCTAAGCTTTCACACCTGCGTCGTATACTAAAAGGCACTCGATAATCGTTCACAATCACGAATTTCCCATCGTAAGAATGAAAAAAGCACACCAGTATCACCACTGACCAGCAAACCATAGCATCTGAATACCCATAGTATCTGTATGTTAACCCCCGATTTTAATTGGCCAACAAAGCGACAGTGAGCGCAACAGCCTCGATAATGCTAAGAGCAGCTATAATACAAAGTGCAGAACGATCGAAAAAAATCGCCAAATTTTCCTCCAGCCTCCACTATTCATCGGTTCGATCGCCACTCCGATGTACCCGCGAAATCCTATTTTTTGCGAATCCTAGAAAAAGCGCAATGGAGGCGCGGGGTTCGCGAGCCCCGAGCGCTAAAACGAAACTGGACACCTCGACGTTTCGGCGATTATATCCGCGAAAAATCAAGCTATGCCGGAAATTGAAAGTGACGTCGTTAGTTCCGTCTTTGCTCCCGAGATTTCATCGGAGATTTGGTCGCTCGGGTGAATATCCGATTGTAATCTAGGAGTTTTCCAGGAGGGGTGCGACGTGCCGCGAAAAGCGGACTCTGGGAAAAGCGCGCGGAGCCTCGTTCCCGTCGCGATTCCCGCTCCGATCTTCGCGTCTCCGACATCCCCATAGTTTGAACCAGACGTGGAATGGAAAATCGGAGGATCGAAGGGATGATCGGTAGGGAAAAATCCCGATCAAAGTGCAGAAAGTGTACCGCCGTCAGAGCTGATCGCGAAGCGGCGGAGGCGCAAGTACGCCTGGGTCTCTCTACGAGGTCCGCGCTCCCCTATGACGTTCGGAGCGCGCGCACCGTTTTGTTATTACTCTAGCTGCGGCTCTCAGTGTAAGACTATCTCAGCCAGATCACACACGTTCACACGACCTACATCGTGACGAATCAAAACAACAACAACAACAACAACAACAACAACAACAAGGATATATCAGTTCAGTCGATTGACTCGAAGATGGTGAGCACAACAGGTCTACCCTCCGGAGCAGCCGTGGCCACGGCCAAGAAGGCAGCAGCAGCCAAGGCCGCGGCGGCGAAGAAGCCCCGAGCCAAGCCCAGCCATCCTCGCACCTCCGACATGGTCGACGCTGCCATCAAGGCCCTGAAGGAACGCGGCGGCTCCTCGCTCCAGGCCATCAAGAAGTACATCTCAGCGACCTACAAGGTCGACGCCGAGAAGCTCTCGCCCTTCATCAAGAGGTATCTCAAGTCGGGCGTCGTCGCCAAAAAGCTGGTGCAGACCAAGGGCAAGGGGGCCTCCGGCTCCTTCAAGCTCTCCCTGGGCGATGCGGGTGCCGCGAAGACAGGTGCAGCCAAGAAGAAGATCGCCAAGAAGCCGGCGGCCAAGAAGCCAGCAGCCGTTCTGGCCAAGTCGAAGAAGAGCCCGGTGAAGAAGGTAGCGAAGAAGCCGAGCGCCACTCCCAAGAAGAAGGTGCTGAAGACTCTGGCAGCCAAGCCGCCCAAGCCCAAGGTGAGCAAGCCCAAGGCAGCCAAGAAGACGGTCAAGCCAGCGGCGGCCAGGAAGCCGGTCAGCAAGGCCAGGAAGGCGCCCACAGCGAGGAAGTAGATCGGTGGAGTTGGCTTAGCGAGCTCGTAGAGGGGCAAGATCTCATAACGCATTCTAGTACTAAGGGGACTAAAGAAAAACGGCCCTTTTTAGGGCCAACCATAATATATTATTTCGACGCGCAACACCAGCATTGTTTCGGTTCACTTTAAAGGATATATCATTATATTTATCGCTAGGATCATCTCTCACTGTCCACGTGTAACTGCATCGATCACTAGAACTATTCATTATGTGTATTTATATAGATATCATACATATATATATATATAATTACATGTTTCGCTTATGTCATTCGCATTATATAGAGATATAAATTAATGATAATCTATTCGAGCACTATGTATAGATATATGATTCGACGTTTTGTATTTTAAAAAGGAACGATAAAAATTAATTATCATTTGTAATTACTGCGGATGAATTGTTGCGATTATATATCTTAGACTTTTAATTATCTTCATTTCATCAGTATTTATCATTTTTGAGTACAAATTATAATAACGTTAGGATATTATGATAATGTATGTTTTGTTATACCAAAAAAAAAATATATATTTATTTTTAATAAAAAAAAACTGGATAAAGATATCCGCAAAACAATATGTGCCCTGTATTTATTGAAATGCCTAAAATAATAACCTTTTATTCATAATTTTAATATATTTTTTAAATAATTTGAATTTATCATATCAATATTATTATTTATGATACGGTTAAATATAGAACTGAATTATTTATTTATTTTTTGTCTTAGTTATGTTTTATCTTTCGAATGAGAAAACAAACAATATCGTCACTTGTATTTAATTTTACAAATAGTGAGAAATAAGTTAACGTAAACAATTTTTTGCACAATTAGAGAGGACGTAACTGAATATAATTAATAACTATGTAATAGTATAATTTATAACATTCTAAATTGGCAATACGATTATCATAAATAAAAATGAGCACATTTTTTATAAAAAACAGAAAAAATGTCTGCATTGAAATCAATTATGCATTACTAATCATGGGAATAACCGAAACAATCTCAAACTTTCCATGAACGACACTTTGACAACATATGCTATATTGAGTGCTAATAATCCTTTACAAAGTAAACGGAACTCAACGTTTTTTATCAAAATCTGCTTTTTTTAAATCAAATTTAGACACGATTAGTCAAATATTACATTTTTATACTCGAACGAAATTCCTACAAATCCATTTTCGCAAATCATTTGATAGAAAGTGCCTAATTATTCAACTTCCAGTTAGTGCCATTGTGTTGCGAATCTACTGCGCAGTAGTCGCCGCGCCACCTTTTACTCTCTAAAAATGCGAAAAAATTTATCGTAGAATTTTAAATAGGCGAATTGAACTTTCTCTTGCGAGTCGCGCTCTTTCGATCTCGCCCACCGCGACATTTCAACAGTGCCGTTTTATTCCAACACGTTTGTTTACAAAGCGCCACTTTTTCGACGCGCTTCTCATATGTTGTTTGTTTTGAAGCCGTCTCCATCTCCCCATGAGGCTTGCACGCCCTGCACATTGCGATATCTGCTATCGTGACAGTAACGTACGTTGCTCTGTTCTGTCCCTTTACACCCTTTTCATTATTGATAAATCCTTCTATTCACGAATGTTAATTTTAATGTTCAAAATTCATCCAATTGTAGGGCAAAATTAAATGGTTGTCATTCAATTTGACAATTTAAAGCTTGAATAATAGCGAAACGGAGACGGGAAATGTCGCAAACATACAGCCGTTCGCGGTTCGCGATCTTATTCGAATCGCATAAGTAGTTTGATGCGCATGTATGCTGCATCCCAACATCGACTTTCCCAAAGATGGCGTCTTCCAAGTCTGCAAACAGCTGATCGCAGCTGATGGCACACAAACGGAGGAGAAGAAACGTCAAAAATTTCTAATCAATCACTGGCAATTTTCGGAACAGATTTTTGGAGTTTCACCTGTGAGATATGGCTTGGCTGACGGGATTGGCCGGCAAAGCTGAGGAAGTGTTGAACAACATCGACCGCAGTACCGCTGCGGTGCTAAAGAAGGAAGATAATAAGCGCGAGCTCCTAGAATCGAATTTATTGGAGGTTAGATCGCTGCCTCCCGACTCCAATTTGACTGTCGAGGAGTTTTTGAGAAATGAAGCAAGGTACGTAATACCTAACTTTGACACGAATTTATTTTGATTGAGAGGAAGTGGTTTGCCAATGTTACAATTTGTTTTTCAGCATCAAATTGAAATACTTAGTGTTTGTTTTCAAATTTTATTTTTAAGCAATTTTATTTTTAAGCTCTTAATTATTTTATAAATACGTTTCAAGTTCACACATAATTTTAATATTAGATTTTGATATTATATTTGTAATTTTTAGATACTCCGATTCAAAGGTTTATGCAGAAAAAACTGCCTTTTTGAATAAAATGGCAGTATCAGCGCCAACGACACCTGCACATGGGGACAGATCAATGAGTTTACAATCAGAATCTCTTGCATGGCTTGATAAAGCAGCACTTAACGCTGATACAAAAGTGAACTTCTTAGATGTGCCTACAGACAAACAATTCAGTGACTTTCAGCTTAATGAATCTGTTCAAGAAGTATCAAATGAAAATCAAAATGAATCTGAAAAGTTAAATCAATTTTCAAATTTAAATGGTTAGTACATCTAGAAGTTAGTATGTATTTATTCAAATATTTTGTATTTTAATATTTTATTTTTACAATAGGAGAGTCTGAAGAAACTAACTCTCTACTGACTAAAAAAGAAAGTACAAAGTTTGTAGATAAAGAACAACAAATACGAACAGAACACCTAAAAGAGATTGAACCCCTTCGTGAAAAAATAAGTACTTTAACCTCAGAAAGAATACGTTTCATAAGAGAAATATCAGATCTTAGTTCCACATTAGAAAAAACAAGATCTGAAATAAATTCTGTTGAATCAGAACTTGAGCAGCATCGTGCTAGAGCATTAAAGACACTACAAGAAAGAGACAAACTTATAGCTGAATTAAGGAATAATTCTGGAACTGAGTTAGATGATACAAGTGTTCTTGTTGAACTCAATCAATTGAGGTATTTCGAAATGCTACTATTTTATTTATGCTTTTTGCAAATATTGGGAAGGAAATCAATTAAACCTAAAGTAACACCAGGAATAAAAATATAAATAAAATGCTATTTCAGATTCAAATTAAAATTAATTCTATAACTCTATAAATTTGTTAATTTTGAAATAACAGGTGATAAGGCTAAATTGATCTTCATGGAACGCATACTTCATTCAATTAAAAAATCATTATTCGTTATAAATAGTTAGACGAAGAACTCAAGAAAATGTTACATCTAACAATTTATGGCAAACAATGTTTTTTTAATTAAATGAAGTATTAGTGTATAAGTCTCTTAAGCCTGAAGAGGAGGGTTCATGTTGTACACCCTTATCACCTGTTATAACATAATAAAGGAACGATAGAATCAATTATCAGTTTTTAATTTTGAAATATTTATACCTTTTTATCATTTAGACAAGAACGTGAAGTATTGAGAGAAGAAAATCATCAAATTCGTGAAAAACTTCGTTTAGCTCGTCAAGAATCAATTGATGCTGATCTTAATGCTGAGAAAGTAAGGCAAAGAGCAATGGAAGCCAGTATTCAAGCGCGAGAATCTGTAGCTGCTGAAAGAAGAAGAAGGATAGATGCAGAAGAGGATGCTAAACTTCGAAGCGAGGTAATAAATATCAAATATAGAATTCACACGAGATATTTTAGTTAAAATAAAAAATTCCTTTACTGCTTTTCTGTATTTTCAGGAAGTAAGATCAATACGTGAAGAATTGAATCTTAGACATAATGCATTTTCAGCAAAACTTCAAAAACAAGAGTCTGAAATTTCTAGATTAAGATCACAGTTATCAGCAGCAGCAACACCTAACTCAGAAGTTGAAACACGATTGTCTAGCTTAACAAGAACCTTAGTATTAAAGCAACAAGAACTTGAGCATTTAACAACAGAGAGAAATGCCTTAAGGTTACAACTTGAAAAATTAGAGGTAAATTGAACTGATTACTTCACTAATTTAATTAATGTAATAATAATCGTTACTTGCAAACCTTTGTATAAAGATTTTTTTAAATATTGTAATCTAATTTTGATTCAATTAATTTAATAGCATGAATACCAGAACTGGAGAAAAAATCTTCCATTTAATAGTATTAATGACACCGATGATGCCAAAGCTTTACTGCCAAGTTTTCTAATGGAAAGTCCATTTGATACTGGTGTCGCTAGGAGAGTAAAAAGAGCTTATTCATCGTTAGATGCTGTTGGAGTACGAATTGGAGTATTTTTAAGACGATATCCTTTAGCGAGAATTTTTGTATTAATTTACATGGTTTGTAAACATTTTCATATGAATTCTTTTAACAAAAATAAGTATTTACCATCATATTATGCATTCTTACATTAAACAATATTCTATTTATTTTTAGGCCTTACTTCAGTTTTGGGTTCTCATTGTATTGTTTTCACAGTCTCCAGAAGCACACTGAATTATGTTTGTATATTTTTATTTGTTGTATATACAAATTGTACATATAAAGTTAATATACTCAGAAATTTTTGGTTATACATATGTTCTTTTAGAATAAAACTGATTTTGTAATAAACCATAAGTTAATTTATTACTTCAATGTCGAACCACTACCTATAAGATTAAAGGACACTGAATTGTGAATAAATAAAACAGCATTTTAGTATACTTACTTAAAAATGCACATTGGCAGCTGCAATACTTACATTTATATATTTAGCGCGCACACAGCACAATCAGGTTTCGTTATGTTATGGACGTTATAGTCTACATTCCAGAAAATGGACTCGTGGAATATGAATATGAACCACACCTAATATTATTAACTTGGCTATATAGATATATATATATATAATCTTAGCTCTGTAGTTGCCATGTTGAATAAGAAATTCAGAAAATCGGAACTGTGACAATTATAACTGTTGGAGTTGGACATTAGCTGGCTGGTTGGATAATTGGATATTTCAACATTTACAAATTCAATATTTAACATTATAAACTTAAAACATAATTTTAAAACAGACATCTTATTATCACAGGCTAATATCATATGAATTTATGTTTTAGGAACAAGGGCCTGCACAGAGAATATTAGAATTACATTGTTTACATACAAAATATAAATTATTCATGCAGGATCTACTATTTCTATAACAATTACTGGTAAGGTACATTAATGATTAATGTTGGAAGTTAAATCAACAATGTATTTGAGGTATAGTTTGTATAAATTGATTATATTATTCAATTAGTGTTTTTCTAAATACATTATTGTGCAGTGCATCAATTTTTATTAATCTAAATTTCCATTTGCTGTCTTTTATAGATCAATACAGAAATAATTTGAATGATCATTCGGTTAAAATTCATTTTTCACATATTTAAAGGGTTAATTTTATTTATGCATTGAAATTTATTCTTTAATCTAACACTTTCAGTGCTAACAATGTGTAAGCATTTTGTTTAAATCTCTTTTTAAAAAAAAGAAGATATAAAAATATTCTGATTTTATTTATGCCAAGAATATGTTCTTTAAGTTGTAAAAAATAAGAAAATTGCTTCCTGAAAATTGTTAGGTTTCATTTTTGTTCCAAACGAACAATTGAAGTGAAAAATTTTCTGACCTGTATATGGGTTGCACCGCCCTGAAAGTGTTAAGTAATACTGTACCAAGTGATGTAGAAAAATTATTAGAGCATCATTTTTAATTTGTTTTAATTAAAGTTTCATCTATAGTCTTAGAAATTCTTCTGGATAAATAATCTGTTTTGTATTCATTGGTGAATGTACTGAAAACACTAAACATACCAGATGCCATATACCAGGACTATGCTACAAATGAAACATGAACTTTCATTACAAAAATGCTAGAGTTTCATTCTAGATACCTAATTAAGTACTGAGAATGGCATTTACATTTTGCACTGAATTCTTTAGTAAATGCATTCATCAATCACAGAATATATTATAAGTATACATCACTGATAAAATTCACTTAAAAAAGAGAAAAATTGGAATAGCCAGTAATTATGTATTTCGAATAGAATGTGTAATGTAATTTATGCGACCACTGTTATGGTTTTTTACTTATTGGTGCTGTTTTTGTGAATTAAATCTTTGATTTTAGTATCATTTGTGTATCCATTAAAGGACATTGCAAAGAGATTAAAAATATTAGTAATATTCATCAAATACATACAAATAATTAAGTAAAATATTCTAATATGTCAATAACCACTAGACTGTTTCTTATGGATTATCACCAATATACTTTTATAAGGCTAATTTTACTTTTATAGTAATTTTGACTTCCAATATTAATTTACTTCTTTAAATACAAATGAACATGAATTTCATTTAATAATTATCGATTATGACTGACACATAGACTAAATATAATTTAATACATTCATAACATTTGTTAAGTGGGTGTAGGTAAAACGAAATTGTAAGATAAATTTACTATTATATTAGCTTCTATTTTTGTAAGGATTGGTAATAAAAAAATTGTTTTTTTTTTATTTTACAGGTACAGCTTGAGTTACAAGTTGGAGAAAATCTGTACACAGAGAAATTTGTCGCTAAAAGAATCCGGAAAACTTAAACTGATTTAGTGCACTGAGTTTATTATGTATTAATATTAATAGTATTTACTAGAAAATATTCTTGGAAGAAATGATACTGATTTAGAGAGTCAATAGTTTATACTAAAAAAATTCAGCCTAACGTTTGGAAAGTAACAAAAAAACTTACTCTTATTATGCAGATTTAAAGTCTATACACTCAAAAAAGTAGCATAGTGCGCTTTGTGAAAATTTCTTGTTGCGTCTATTTTTTGTTAGGTGCATGTAAAAAATTTATCACACAAATCATATTTATAACGTTTCAAGAGAAGTTACGTAGAAAGTAAATGAGTAATTCTCCAGAATGGTGTACATTTAAATCAATTTTTGTAAACACCCTGGCATTTTCAAATGAATAATTTTATTAGTTGAATAAATATTTAATTTTTATAATAATGTTAAGTAAGTATACAAATATTGCATTATTACTTAATATTATTATAAAAATTGAATAATTATTCATCTAATAAAATTATTCATTTGAAAATACTAGGGTGTTATAATTTCTTTAAATGTACGTTGTTCTGAAGAATCCCCAAATAATAATTTTTTAGTTTCACTCTAATGATATGAGCTTCAAATTTGTTAGTACGTGATAATGTGATATATTTTTTAAAATGATACTAATTCAGTAAGATGATGGGGAGGATTTTTTAAGATCGATTTTATTGCTTTGGGTATGATATTAAAACTCACTGTACATGTCAAGTTCATAAAGCAATATAATCCTTATTATTTTCGCAACGATTTTCTCTTTGTTTAGTTTAACTAATATTCGTATTTTATGAAAATTTGTACACATTATTGCTTTGGTTCCTATCATATTTTCAAGTTTTTATGAATTTTTTGGCTTACTGAATTTATGCAGTTATATCGATATACCATATTCTTTCTTCATTGAATAAATTTTACAGTTAATGTAAATAATGATCTAGGATTATTCTTTTTGAAACCCAAGAAGGTGCCTCCAGATAAAAAATTGCGTTAACTCTAGAGAATTCACTGAATAATCAGAATCTGCAATGTCGGTAATCATTGTGCATTTCACGTAGAACTCTAATATCTTATATTAGTATACTTAATAATATATCTCTAATGAGATTATATACAGGTAATAAAAAAAATTCTCATTGTGGCTTCGAATTTGATAAAAATTGGTGGCTTCCTTTACTGCTAAAATTTATTTACATTTAATATGTTTTAATAAGAATGTCACGATATTAAAATATACGGAGTTCAACAGAAAGAAAAAAGAGAACAAATTCTTTCGCGGCTTATAAAAATGTGCAGTTTCGCACACTATCATTTAAAATTTCCGTAATATGAGATATAATTACATTTATCTTGCTCATCATCTATTATTAACATAAATATAATCTTCTAGTCTAATTATAATTTTCTTATTGATCTAAGAGTTCCTAACTTTTGCATTAGGATGATATCATTTTTGTCATTTATCAGGGAAATACAAATTAATATTTTAGAATTAAATGTAAATATTATTCTGACTTTGTTATATCAGTAAATATGACGAATCGTAATTTAATAATGGCCTTCCTCGATATATACAATGGAATATTAAATGATATTAATAACGCGAATTAATAGGTCAATTCACTTTTTAATGTATAAGTTTTCAATCAATGATGTTACAAGTTTAATTAATACATTTATAAAATTTACATACTTTACTACCCACATGTTAAAATACTTGATTAATATACAGTAATTTTGTTGCTGTTGGATTATTTTACCAATAATAGTGATAAACCCGATTCACGCGTAAAACTCCGTAATCAAAAGAAGATGATAAAAACGAATCTTTCGCTTTTCTTTTCAGGCTACAGACTTACAATGACAAAGCCGAAACCAAAATCCAAAAATAAACTATTTACATAATTATTCATTAGTTACGTTATCCGCTGCAGTTCCGTATAGCAGTGCGAAGGCTGGATTACATTGAGCAGATCTGAAAAGAAAAAGAGCAGCTGCCGCGCGGCGCGTGCTCGCGGCAAAGTGCAAAAGACACTCGTCGACTCGACAAGCGGCACTCGAGTCATTGAGGTCTGCGGCTGGGTGCTCGTATAGTCGTCGCCGCGGCGACTATTACCCTATACACCACAGCCGCTTGGATTAAGCACTCGAAGAAAAAGCTTTCACGCACTCGACGACGAATGAAGTGCGTGCATTTGTTTCGCGCGGTGCATTGAGTTTCGAGTGGGTGCAGCAAAAGAGTAGTAGGTGTCACTCGCTCGAGGAGCTCCGCATTGCATACCTCCGCTGCAAGGCTCAAAGATGTTTTGTGAGCGCGATGCGGCGCTCGGGAATTCAATTTTTATAGGCTTACTGACTTTTTGAAGACGGCTGTACCGAGACACATTTTCCTACTTTTCATTTTTTTTTTGGCGTTAAACTTCCTCTACGTACTTTGTACACTGCTCATTTTCCTGAATGTTTACCTTTTATTCCCTCTCTCTCTCTCTCGCTCTCGATGTTAACATAATCAACGATGAATTTCTTTTGTCTCGCGAAATACGCAATATCGACAATACTATGCGACTGTTTTATTCCTTTTCGAAGCCCCCCCCCCCTTTCCTACCGAATTTAAATAATTTGAGGCGAGCTATAAAGACGAAATAGGTTTAAAATCGATATTGGCAACTTGTCGAAGCGTCTCACGTACCTTACAAAAGACTAAAGAGATGAGGCTAAATGTGTTTCTCGAGTGGTAGGGTATATATAGAGGCGGCTATTCGGCACTAGAAACGGTATATATAGGAGCGCGAGTAGGAGGGAAAAAAGCGGCGGAGGAGGGGAAGGGGGAAAGGGAATTGCGAGAAATAAGAAGTGCGAAAGGAGAGTAGAAACAGTGAAATAAAGAGAAGAATTGCCGCGCGCTCGCGAGAAACGCCCGGCTCATACCCTACATATACCTACTGCCAGTGCAGGCAAATTATGCTAACGCGGCGCGAACGCGAATGTAATTCGCCTTGGCCGTTTGTGCAGAGAGGCGGTGGCAGCGATCGCGAGTAACGAGAATAAAGATGATATTCTTTTCTCGGCTTTCGGTCGAGTGCGGGGAGACTTGTCTTGCATGGCATTATCGCTTTTTGCGCGGTATAAGTATATAACCTTTTTAACTTTTCGTTTTATTTTTTCCCGGTTATTCTAATATATAATAAGCGTTAGACTTTTGCATGTGAGACATTTTATTCGAAGCTTTGGACTTTTTGAATATTCTAAGCTCTTGTATTTGTTGATACGATTTATTTTGTTAAATCTGTGTTTGTATCTGTCAATATAATACTTGACCTGCATGGGTTCCTTTTTATCGTTTCTTTATTGTTGTACCTACAGATATGAATTTGAATAAAATTATACATTTTGATATATATAAATTTTCATAATAAAAAATAAAGCTTTTGGTTATCTTAATGATATCTTATTATGCTATGGATAATTGAAATAAGTGAAATGGTTTCAATTTTAAACTCGATATTGGTGCTGGTTATCTTTTTATGACAGTGGCTAAAAAGATAAAATGACCGTAAAGTATTATTTTTTTAAATTATCCCAAACGCATAATATTGAAATTCGCAAAATGTATTTTTTCTATTAAGCGATCTTTCACAAGAAATGAAAAATAATAAAATTATTGATGTTTTGCCAGTAAAAATTTATATATTTGAGAATCTTGGCAACATCAAATCATTCTGATCATTTTTTGTGTACAGATATAGTGAAATTTAATTATTGCCGAATTTTTGGGTTATAAATTCTAATGTGTTATTTTATGTTATTATTTCAGCATTAAAATTTATTGCCAAATCTAATGGAAAGCATAAAGTATATTCAGAGTACCAAAATTGTTGGATGAAATGTACCTTTTACCAAAATATTTTCTCACAATGTTACCATTAATTCAAAATTGAGAGTAATGTATTTCGCCTCTCACTTTTTCAATTAATTGTTTTAACGCACATCGAAAATAATTTTCGTTCGCCAACAATTTTCAATAAACCAAAGTAAATAAATGAATGTATAACAATATAACAGCTGCGGAACTTATTCATTTACATTATTCAACTCTTCATAACCTCGAGTAAAGTTAACCTTTATCCAACAAAGTTTTCCCTCAAAATTCAAGTAATTCAGTAATAGCTGCAAGCGTCAAAGAAACAGATCTGTCCCATGCGCGCGCGCGCGCGCGCCCAAAGAAACATTAGCGGCTCATACACGCAGAAATTGCGCTGCTGCTGCGGCCTCTACAGTCATGCACACCACATTTAACGCCTTTGATAAGAGAGAGAGAGAGACAAAGAGTGAGTGAGAGAGAGAGAGAGAGAGAAAGATAAAGAGATAGAAAGAGAGAGAGGAGGGCATATACATACGAAAGATGTAGAAGCCGCGTAAGCGCGAAGATGAAGAAGCAATTATTCTAATGGAGGCTTTGGGAGGATTGTGGCCGAGACAAGTGAGGTAATCCATGAATAATACCCCGGGCCCTCCGCTCGCGCGCGCGCGCCTCCCGTTGTGTTCCTGTGCACCCCCCCCCCCCCCCC